>JBAKBP010032019.1:0-23707 GCA_037953745.1 Lithodes maja
GGTGCTGACGAAACAGCAGAGCTCGCCTTGTGTAAGAAACGAAACTGCAAGGAACAGAATAGTCCCCAACAATGTAGGTGGCATAGGAAACTTCACGGGGATGTTTGTTGGAGATGATGTCGATATTACATAGCAGGGTGATGCATTATTTCATCCATCAGATATATACATAGTTGAGAAGATCATCATCATTGTTTCTAAAATCTGAAGAGGTACTTGTGTGACACACAGTGAGCAACACAGGTTGTTACACCTGTGGCAGTGGTTCTGATTTGAAAAAGCGAAGCTGGTGGTTAAACAAGAATCTTCATGCTTCCTGTTAAAATGTTGGAAGTGGTGGTGAGATATGCTGTATGTCCAGTGCTTGGTTGAGGGATCTTAGTAAAGTTTATTACACAAATATGGCTTACCTGGTTGTAGTTTGGGGCAGATGTACTACAGGCGATAAGGGAATGTGGTAGGAACCGGATTTTGTGTTTTTGTTATTTTGGGGTGCATGGCAACCTAGGTTCTATTACTTAGATCCCCCCTTTTACATCCATGCTTTTATTAAATGTACCGAGATGGTTCATCTGTTCTCTAGTTACCTAACACAAAACATAAATATACAGTATATTAGCAATTTAATCCAACTGATGAACAAACTATAAATAAAAATGGGCCTTGGTTGGCTTTAAGTAAAGTATTTGATTTGGGGAGTATGTCAATTGTTTATTGAGAGAGAATAAACAAGTCCATGAGGACTATAAAGGCCGTCTTAGTCGGACCTAATGCCCGTTTCTTTTTTGCAGATTTGCATCTTCAACCAAGCATAAAGGAAGGTTATAGATATATTGAGATGGTCTGACGTGGAGTTTTGTCTTATCCATAGTTTAACTATCTCGAACTGTAGTTGCTGAAAGAGGATTATAAACTTTGGCCCTTAATGTTGCTGCAGCTGAAATCAATGTATCATAGCACCTAGCAATAAATAATTCATTATTTATCTATACAATTATCTTAAGTTAAATTAAATTTGGAGATGGCTAAAGGAGAAAGTGTTGTCAAGTTAGAGACAGGGGAGATGATACAGAGAAGTTGTTTGGGTGTGTGAAGGAGTGGATACAGGATTTGAATGCAAAGAGGATGGGTTGGAGTATGAAGGATCTGACGGAAAAGATGCATGTGAAGAGGAAGTATTTAAATCGGAAGGATATGAACGTAAAACACATCATACAGATGCATGGTTGGAATGGGAAGATAAATTAATGGAAAATAAATCATTTAAAGAAATAACTCCGATTAAGGAAGAAGTGTTGAACTCTAAGGTAATTAATGATAACTTTAAGTACAACGATGTGTATAGCTGTGAAGCAGATAATAACACAAATACATCTGAAGATACAAATATATTAAAATATGATACAAATGGACAAAGCCTAAAAGGTGAAAGGTGTATTTCAAATATTGAAGAAAGGGAGGCAAGCTTGAAGAATAAAGTTGGTTTAAAGAACATTAAGGAAGAACAATATATGTATAGAAATACATATACAGATTCACACACAGATGCCAACCCAACACCAACATTTAAGAAACACCATTGCGAGGTCTGTGGCAAATAATTTGATAAGAAAAGTAACTTCAAAATACACTCCTTAATCCACGCTGCAGTGAAGAAATATGAATGTCAGATTTGTGGTAAAAGGTTTGCTCTGGCAGCTGGCTTGAACAACCATTCAGCCGTCCATTCCAAAGATAAAAAGTTCGGGTGCAAAAGTTGCGGTAAACAGTTTAAATCAAGGGCTGTGTTAGGTAATCATTTGTTCATACACAATGATATGAAGGCCTTTGAGTGTCAGGTGTGTGGTAAAAGGTTTGCCCAGAGGTCTGGTCTGTACAACCATTCATCAGTTCATCATAAAGAATAGATAAATGTTTTTCATGGAAGTATGGCCTCAACCAGCATTTGTTAGTTAAATCACAAGTTTGAGTGTAAGGTTTGTGGCAGAGGTTTGCTTAGAGATGTATTACAACCAGCCACGGATTTTAGGTTGGTTGTGTGGCAGAGGTTTACTTACAATTGTACCTTCAATGGTGCTTCAATCTCGAGTGTTGTGCAGTGTTATAAGCAATACTGTCAACCATTAATATTTAAGTTATGGGAGATCATATAAATGTTTAATATAATTAATATTTCTCAGTAAATGCTCTCACTAGTCATAGTAAATCTTTAAAAAAATTCTCATTGCTTCTTTTGACATTTAATATTGGTTGGAGATATGTTAATATATGTAAGATTGATTTAACAAATAATGACTAGTATCTGGTAGTTGTTGGATATAATCGTGCAAATGTTTGAAGTAAATACTGACACTAAATTAAGACTGGATCATGATAAACTGGAAAAAATATGGTAATGAAGAGCTGATATTTACTAAATAATTACAATGTGATATATGACATCCATTGTTAAAATATAGTATACTGTATAGTTTACACTACATTCATCTAATAACACAATTCACTAATTAAATATATATAATGTTATATGAATGCATATATGGATATAAACTGTAATACAAGCAAGCTTGAATATTTTCTTTAATTATATCGTATTAATATTACCTTCCTTTATTAGCTTGGCCTAGTTTGTTTTCCTGATTGCCATGATGCACATCGATTGGCCCTAGTGTGGCACCCAGAAATAATGTAATATAAATATGCACCTATGATATATATATATATACAGTATATATATATATATATATATATATATATATATATATATATATATATATATATATATATATATATATAATGTGTGTGTTACGGAATACACGTGTAATAATATGCCTGACCTCGATAATTAAAACAAATGAGATAATTGAAACCTATGCGCCAAGTGTTCTGAACAAATGTGAAGATAGACACAATGATCACACTGCATGGACAATTATGGTTGTATCCTCTTGAAGTTTATGACGCGTTGTGACGAATTTTCTAGCTATTATTATTTTTTTTTATTTTTTTTTATATAGGAAGATTTTTTGGGAGGTGGAGAGAAAATTGAACGAGTTTTTAACCCTTTCATTCCTAGAGCTCTCTCCTAAATTGCATAACATCGTGTAATTAATGATAACCAGAATACATCTATAAAAAGTGTCCTCCAATACTGAAAGAGTTCATTGCTTGTCGGCTACGCTAATAACACTGCATGTTATTAACTTGTTTATATGGTTATTAGTTTTTTGTTATCAACATTTTGTTTAAAATACCAGCAACATTCGCATTTCCTTTAGATTGTCAATATTTCTTAAATTAAATTTTGCAATAAATGTTATCTTTGACTTATTACATGGCACTTTATTGTTTGTTTCTCATAATTTAATAATAAAAAAAAACACACACATTGCACCCTAGTTATTTTTATCCCCTTGAGGAAGTGTAGAATAATATTGCTTAGACCTATGCATTTGGGCCGATTTGAAATATAATTTATTCATTGTTAATCGAAATAATAATTGTATATATAAATTAAAGTAAAAAAAGGACCAAAGGTTTTGAGAATTAACAAGAGTGGCGCTGTAAACCACGGACAGACAACACACGTGGAGCTTAGTGTTTAAAGTCAAATAGTATAATTTTAGAATTATAATCAAAATGGCTTTATTTCACTTAACCCCTTGTGTACTGGAGACGTGTTTTTCGTTATCGTCAAGCTAAACTTAGACGATTTTATTCAGATTAAAAAGAGCCTCGAGCAAGTAAGAGGCTTCAAACTATCTCACTTAACCCTCTCCACTACCACCATAGAACCTTCGTAAACTGTACAAAATCATCCAAATATAGCTAGAAGATAATTAAAAAGACGTTGCCGGTACAGAAGGGGTTAAACTGAACAACCCTGGTAAAGACGGAAGTCCTGGCAACTTTACTATCAACGAAACAAAAAAACTTTCCCCCAACCAGGTACTGAGTGAATCCGAAACACCCGAGGGGTAGACAAACCAAGCATATGAAAGCAGTGGGTGTAAATGGCTTACACCCATTAAATGCTTCGTTTTTCGACCCCCAGGTTATTCGGATTAACACATTGGCAGTTTTGCGAACGGACTATGCTCGTTGATAGTACAGTCAACTCGTTTAATCAGCAGTCTTGGAAATTTTAGTTATGCAAGTATATTGTTTTCAGATTGCTGTAGGAAATTGTATTACTTATATATTTTTTAATTCATTTTTTTTCCATTTTATACATTGCACATTTATTTTATAAATTAACTTTGAAGCTTTTCATAAGCTTAAACAATATTCTGAGACTCTGCGGATTATACGAGTTGACTGTACCTTTGCTCTCCAATTAATATCCGGAGTAGTTATTATTAGCAAAATGCCTGAGGAACGAGCGGACTTGCATTAAGGCTAGCATAATAAACTCTGCATTTCCTAATTTGTGAAAACTCGCAAATCACACTTTCATAGTATAAGTATGGATGGCTTTGGGGGTATATTGTAGACTTTGGATGGGACAGACTATACCTAATAGCTAGTTCGACACTTAACAGCCAGTTCGACACTTAACATAGGCACTCGATTTATAATTATAGGGTAACTGGAAGTATATTAATTACAATTAACTTGGTAATCTAATTAAAGTTTTGGAGCTTTTTTCCTAGTGCCTGAATAGCCTACATTTAATACTATGCATTCAAGGAGAAGTATATTGACACTCATCATTTTACATAAACCTTTTATGTGAGTTGAATGGAGGTATTTCACTTAATTAACCACCACTGTACCGGCGACGTCTTTTTAATTCTATATTAACTATATTTAGACGATTATGTGCAGTTTAAGAAGGATTGTGGTAGTAAAAAGGGTTAAGTGAGATAGTACGAAGCCTTTTCATTGCTATAGAGCCCTTTTTAACTGAAGAAAATCGTCTAATTTTATCCAGGATAAAGTTAAAAGGACGTTACTGGTACTGAATGGGTTAAGTTTCGTTTTATCGACAAACACCAGGAAAGAAAGAAAACAAAAATTGATGCCAGCGCCACCTGTTGTCGTTTACCAACACATTAATGACGTAGCCAGAGTTCAGGGTCCCAGTTACCCTATTAACCCTTCCAGTACCGGTGCGTCATTTCTATTGAATTTCAGCTACATTTAGACCGTTTTATGAAGCTTAGGCAGGATATATGGTAGCTAAAAGGATTAATTGAGATAGTCTGTAGCCTTTTAATTGGTTGACATCATTTGTAAGCTGAATATAATCGTAATATTATTGCCAGAATATAATGAAAAAGACGTTGCCGGTACAGTGTAGGTTAATGACTAAATATCTGTTTCCGGGGTTTTGTAGGTATGCTGCCTTTCCCCGACAAATGAACACTTCTAGCGATATAGAAACTTTCGAAAAAAGATTCTAGCAGTATTTTGCCGTTTTAATGTAGCAACCCTGCCATTCAGACGCCACAGAGGATGGGAGGCGGATGTTTGAGTAATTGTGTGTTGTTTTAAGTGCATTTTTCGTGTTGCGAGACTTGGAGGATCATATTGTTCTATACCACGTACGTATATATTATTTATTGTTGGTGTGTGCATGGAAAGTAGGGTGGAGATATTATATGGTTGTGTAATTGATGGTATAATTTCGTTGTTTACAAACAGGCTGCCAAGCCGGCATTTTGCCACCAATACTCTAAAAATTCACAATGCCGTATTTTTTTTATCTTCATACCCATTATGACGGCATATTAACGCCATTGATAGTAAAACATATAATTAAAGAATATTGCATTATACCTTTTGATTTCTGAACCAGTAGATATGAGGGGTAAGGAATCGGGGTCAATATACAGGAGACACAACAATATAGGTAGCAAATTTCTAATGGTAGTTTTGGGTTCCTATCAATATCCTTCATTTCTATATACTTTTTATCCACGGGGGAAAAAGAAAAACAAATCTTGTGATTTTTTAGTTTTGCCTTGGATTTTTTTTTTGTATTAACCTAACCAAAAAACGTAACCTAACCTAACCTAAATGTATTTGGGGGCTATTAGGTTAGGTTAGGTTAGGTTTTTTGGTTAAGTCAATGACAAAAAAAAACAAACAAAAAATCCCAAGAAAACAAAAAATGAAAAATCCCGATGTTTTTTTTGTTTTGTCCCCGGGGATAACAAGTATATAGAAATGAAGCATATGATGATAGGAACCCAAAACTACCATTATAAATTAGCTACGTATTGTATATTGTTGCGTCTCCTGTATATTGACCGGAATCGGCTGTTACTTTCCTGGCTTTCTATGCTAGTGCAACGTACAATCACTTCTATACATACATACATACATACATAAAATTTTAAGACTGAGTGTTCCACACATAAGTGCAGTTTCAGTCTCTTGTCCTAATGGCAGCATTCCAGGCAACCCTGTTAAGGGCTGCTTCACTTGTCAAGTTCTTGGATTTGAGATCGGTGCGTATAGTCCGATCCCAGGTCTTCCTCGGTCCACCCCTTGGTGCAGCTCCCTCCACAATCACAGACCTGCATTTTTTCACCCAATTTTGTTCATCCATTCTCTCCACATGTCCATACCATCCCAGTCTACTTGTACGCATCACCTCGCTAATACTCTTTATACCTAAACGTCTCCTCAGCTCAACATTTGTTATTCTATCCTGTAGCCTGGCCCCACAGATCCATCTCACCATTCTCATCTCATTACGCTCCATTCTGTTGACATCCTCTACTTTAACGACCCATGTTTCTGAGGCATACGTCATTGCACTTCTAACACATGAGGCATACACCTTTCCCTTCAGGGGGAGAGGCATTCTTTTCATGGTCAGGATTGGCATAAATTCTCTGAACTTCTCCCAGCCACACCTAATTCTAGCAACAGTGGCAGCCTCGGCCCCACCACCGGCAGAGATGGTATCTCCTAGGTAACAAAACTTGTTCACCAGCTCCAAAGACTCATTTCCAAAATTCACAGCCACAGGATCATCACTTAACACAAGCTCGCCTTTGCACACTACGCACTCAAATTTCTCTATTTCTGACTTATCCTTCGGCAGGGGCCCCTTTATTCTACTACAGCGCTTACTCCCATGGTGTACCCAACATCGACAGATGCTACATTGAATTGAGTTAACGCCCACTCCCTTTGCACACACTGCACATGGGTATGCACCGCTCTTTTCCACATTGCCTCGTCTCAAACTACAATGCATAACCTTGGTTTTGTTAATATTGACTCTTAAACCCTTGCTCGCCATGCCCTCTCTCCACTCTCTGAATTTGGCCTCAGTATCCTGCATACTGTCAGCTATTAGGACTAAATCGTCTGCATAAAACAGTTCCAACGGGAGTCCGCCTCTAAAAACTCTAGACAGCGCCTCCAAGACCATAATAAAGAGGAGGGGGCTTAACACTGAACCCTGATGGACTCCAACACGGACTGCGAACTCATCACTCAGTACACCCTTCACCTTCACCGAACTTCGCGAATCCTCATACATCTTCATTATCACACGCACCAGCCACTCTTCCACACCAAGTTTCCTCATAGCCCACTGTACAACATCTCTAGGTACCCTATCAAAGGCCTTCTCCAGGTCCACAAACACAAAGTAAAGATCCCTGCCTTTTAGTAGGTATCTTTCCTGTATCTGCCTGACTATGAAGATAGCATCGGTTGTACCACGTCCTGGCATAAAACCAAACTGCATATCGTCAATAGAGATGCTTTGCCTGATTAAACCCTCAAGGACTCTCACAGACCTTCATGATTTGGTCAAGCATTTTCAGGCCCCTATAATTTCCTCTATCTAGCGCATCCCCTTTTCCTTTGTATATATTTACTATTACACTTTTGAGCCAATCCTCTGGGATTTTCTCATCTTTAATAATGGTGTTTATCAACTCGGTGACTAAGTTTACACCAATCTCCCCTGAGGCTTTTATCATCTCGGCGACAATGTCGGAGCAACCTGGAGCTTTACCGTCCTTCATTTTATTGATTGCGTCGCTCACTACAGCTGGTGCTATCAATGGAGGGGGCCCAGATATTGGTTTTTTGATACTAAGCTGTTCCTTATCCCATTCAAACTCTACATTTAGCAATCGTTCATAGTGTACCTTCCATGCTTCTCTGATTTCATTTTCTGCATACACAATCTTCCCATTATCATCTCTAACACACTGTTCACCTATAATATCCCTACTGTCATTTTTAACTCGCCTAGCTAGGTTGAAGATCCCATTGGGATTGTCAGTGTTACACACTTGTTCGAGGACCAGGTCCTTAATGCGATTTTTAGCATTGTAAATAACTCTTGACAGTTCGTTTAGCTGCCTGGTATTCCTCCCTGCTGCCTCCTTTCTTCCATGCTTTGAAGCATCTCCTTTTCTCTTTCACAGCATGTTCTACCTCATCGTTCCACCACCAAGAGGTCTCATTCCTGGGGTGACCCTTTGTTTTCCCACAGACTTTGTCAGTGGCAGCGATAAGGCTATGCTTAAGAAAGTTCCATTGGCTATTAATTACATCGTTAGGCCTAGCTTCCTTATTTCTATTAATTTCCTCCAGTTCATTATGAAACCTATCCCTAACTTCCTTGTCCTTCAGCAGCCACACTTTCCTTTTGGGTATGTAAACCTTCTTGCGCTTAGGATCTCTGTATAAGCTCATGTCGCACACAAGTAGCTTATGCTGGGGGATACATTCTTCGCTCGGGATGACCTTTACATCTCTAACTAGTTTCCAGTCTTTCCTGTTAACCAAGAAGTAATCTATCTGGCTACTGGAGACCCCAGAGTTATATGTGATCAGGTGGCTCTGTCTTTTCTTGAACTTTGTGTTACACACAACCATGTTGAGTGCAACGCAGGACTCCAATATATATTCGCCTTCTAGATTTCTCCTTCCGTAACCAATTCCTCCATGTACCCCCTCGTATCCATCTGCATCTACTTCTATATTTCTTTTAGTTTATTCTAGTGCATTGGGGTTTGGGTTAATATACAGGAGACGCAACAATATAGGTAGCACATTTGTAATGGTAGTTTTGGGTTCCTATCATCATATGCTTCATTTCTATATACTTTTTATCCCCGGGAAAAAAACAAAAAAAAAATCTTGGTATTTTTTAACCTAACCAAAAAACCTAACCTAACCTAATAGCCCCCAGATACATTTAGGTTAGGTTAGGTTTTTTGGTTAGGTTAAAAAAAAAAAAAAAATATAAAAAAAAAATTAAAAACCCAAGATTTTTTATTTGTTTCCCGGGGATAAAAAGTATATAGAAATGAAGCATATGATGATAGGAACCCAAAACTACCATTAGAAATTTGCTACCTATATTGTTGCATCTCCTGTATATTGACCGGGGTTTGTAATAGAGGATTATTGTTAAGGGAGCCCACCTCGCTTTTTTTATCTTTCTCTCCCTCTATCTTTGGCTTGTATCCATTCGGCCCCATTCAGCCTACTGTTTTAAGACTTTTACCCCCATCCAGGCGTCAATATATCTACCTGACGAGCGGTAGCGAGCCAGTATATATATTTTTTTGTTTTGACGGCAAGCTAAATTTGTACATTTTTCGACAGAAAAATTTCTCCGGCAAAGCCGGATTTCTCCATACAATGCTGGCTCGCTATCGCTCGCCAGGAAGAAATTGACACCTGGATGGGGATAAATCTCTTAAAACAGTTGGCTGAATGGGGCTGAATGGATACAAGCCAGGGACAGAGAAAAGGAGAGCAAGATAAAAAAAAAGACGGTTAAGTGCATTGTTCGTGTTGCGAGACTTTGAGGCTCATTGTGTTCTATACCACGTACGTATATATAATTTATTATTCGTGTGTGTATGGAAATATAGGGTTATTGTGTAATTGATGGTATAATTTATGTTTACGAAAATGGCTGCCATGTGGGCATTTTGCCACCAATACTTTAAATATTCACAAGTAATCACAACACCGTATTTATTTCTGATCTTCATACCCATTATGTCGACATCGGCATATTAACGCCATTGATAGTAAAACATAAAATTAATTAATATTGTATTATAGTCTAGGATTTCTGAACCAGTAGCCTATGAGGGGGTAATTTAGTCGAAGGTAAGGAATCAGCTGCTACTTTCCTGGCTTTCTATGCTAGTGCAACGTACGATCACTTCTGTATTTCTTTTAGTTTATTCTAGTGCATTGGGGTTTGTAATGGAGGATTAATGTTAAGAACAGGGTGTTCCTTAATTTCTACTTCATTCGAGGGACACGCTATAGGCTCCTCTCGGTAATATTTGAGTTCAGTATTCACAGCCTTCAATTTGTTTTGTGTGTAAACTTTTTGTTTTTCATAATTTCCACAAGGGCTGCCATCTTGTTCTGTGGACAACTATATATTGTTCGTGTATCGTCCTTTCAATGTTCAATTTCGATCAGATATGTTAGGTTATTATGGGCTAGTCAGCGAGGGTGTGATAGAAGCAGCTCCCCACTTAAAACACGGGGTCAGGTTAGGTTAATGTAGGCAATTTGGTTACCAATAATTATACGTAAAGGTCTAGACTATTTTAGGCGATGGCTCCCTGCAATGGATTTGGCAAGGGTTGTGTTAGCAGCGTACCGTCAACTTGTTTACAGAAGTCGTATGCTTGCAGTTACGTTCGCGTATAATTTGATTTGTTTACGAAATTATCCCTCGGCCAGCTGTTATTTGTCCCTTCTGGAAATAAATATGATGATGACACTATTAATGTATCCCACGGCCGGTAACAAAACAAGTTACCCAACAGCTGGCCGTAGGATACAATTAAAGGTTGAGGGGAGTTATCATCATATATATACCTGTATATTACCAGCAGGGGGAAAATAACAGATGGCTGTGGGATAATTTTGTAAAAAAATAAGTCGACTTAGACGCGAAAGTAACTGCAAGCGTACAACTTCTCTAAACAAGGTGACGGTACTGTACGTCCTCTAACACAACCCTTACCATGGATTTCTATAATTTTTTCAAGCAGGATGCGTATTATGATTGAATCGCGCACTGTGCAATTCCTGTTTCGATATTCAAACCGTTTCTATATATTTTAACCCTTAACCAACGGCGCACGACATCTTTCGAGTTAAATATATTTGGAATATGTGGCAGTGCACGACAGCTGTCGAGTGCCATTTTCAGCACGTAATGTTGATGAGGGAGAGAGCTGAGCGGTGAGACGAGCGTAGTAACCTTATGACCGCTCACCACGACCACCGTGGACGTACTGAACTGTATTCTACTTTCCTCTCACTCGCTACACAGGGAATTATGTACGGAAATTACCTTATTTTAGTTTTTTTGCACTAGTGTTGCACGATCGTTGCAAGAGAACCAGTGGTCATACAAGGATGGTTCGGATGTCATTGGAAAGCTCTGTTTACGCCCTTTCAGGGATAGATGCTTGTTTTACACTCTGGGTCTTGTTTATGCATGAAAATGAGCACGGAAACAACCCTATTTAGGGTAAAATCCCCCGCTGGGCGGCACAGTGTAAAATACCCTACCACCCGCTCTTTGTGTGTTAATTTTAATATTTCATTATTCTAACCCCCTTCCCCCGAAAACCTTCCTCTCTCTAGATCTTAAGCCACGCATATATACTGTATTATTCAAGCACTCAACACCCAAACTAACAACAAAATACAAGAACAACAAAAACTAAATTGGAATAACTTCCTACAAACACTTGATCACAAAACAAACCCCAAAAAACTCTACAAAACACTAAACAGCATCACACTTTCCTACAGCAACACAACACAATCACATGCTGCAATCACAACAACAGACTCTACTCCTTCATGTAAACAACAAGCAAACACTCTCATCAATCACTTCTCACATGTCAGCCACCTAAAACCTCACAAAGACGACCGACGTGTCATCCGACGTAAGAGACAATTCCCCAAAGACCCTGACTATACACCCTTCACCAATCACCAGACAAAGCATATCATCAACAATCTCAAGCACTCACCCGCCTGTGGCCTAGACAACATAAGCAACATACACCTCAGACACCTGGGACCACAAGGCATACAAACACTCGCTAACATATCAAACTACAGCTATTCACACAACACAATACCAGACATTTGGAAGCATGGTATCATCATCACATTCCCCAAACCCAACAAAGACCCCAAGCTACCCTCCTTGCACCACCCCATCACACTCCTTTGCTCCCCCTCCAAAGTCATGGAACGCCTAGTATTACAACTAATTACACCTGACCTACCCCTAGCTCCAACACAACATGGCTTTAGGCCACTGCACTCCACAAACACTCTTCTCACAGACCTTACACAAAGAGCTTTCGACAGCATCAACTCAGCTAGACCACCACACAGATCACTATTAGCCACACTCGACATTAGTAAAGCCTTCGATGCCATCCCCCGCCACAACCTAACAAACAAAATCTACAACACAAACATGCACAACAACACAAAAAGGTGGCTGGCCAACTTCCTAGCAGGCAGATGTGCACACGTATCTTTTGCCGGTCAGTCATCTAAAATCAGAAACTTTCCAAACGGACTCCCACAAGGATCCGTCCTATCGCCCGCACTCTTTCAATCTGTACATGCACGATATAACTACACCCAATACGCCCCAAATAAACTTAGCCTCCTATGCAGATGACATAACACTCACATGCACACACCATGACCCAAAAAGAGCAACAGATCTCCTTCAACCCTATCTCAACACACTACATGGCTGGTGCACTACAAACAGACTTAATCTTGCCCCAGCCAAATCCACCGCAACCCTGCTCACAAGTTGGACAGGAGAACACGAATACATCCCGCAACTCACCATAAACAACACACCCCTAACACATACACGCACACCCAAAATCCTAGGAGTAACATAATGATACTCATATGACATTCAAACAGCACACCACAAACATTAAAAAGAAACTGACACCCAGACTTAACGCCCTCAGGTCACTTGCTCACACAAAATTTGGACACAACAAAGAAACTACCACCACAGTATATAAACAATGCATAAGATCAGTGATGGAATACGCAAGCCCAACCTGGGCTTCTAACCTAGCTGAAACACATCATAAGACCTTACAGACTATTCAAAACAAAGCCCTGAAGATCGTTACAGGCTGCACAGCTACTGCACCCAGAGATCACCTACATCAAGAAACCAAAATCCTCAAAGTCAAAGACCATCTGGACATGAGAGGCACTCAATTCCTGGCAGCAGCCTCCACGAACCAAGACCACCTACTAAACTACATGGCAACACACCCACAGACACCAAGAAATATCAAAACAACACCCAGCACACGGTATCACACACAATTATTGTCCTCTCTCCCTCCCTGCCCACCCCAAACCAACTTCCAGAAGCACATCCATACTCATCTCTCTCACCAATCCATCCACTCACTCACAGACAACACGCAGCTGCATGCACGACCTCCCGAAATCCATTGTTACGACCGGGCACTCGGGTACACTAGGGCTCTTACACAGGACTCGAGTATGGCTCGCTGCCACAACGGAAACACACGATCCCAACCCCAGAGTACTGCCAGCCGAACAAAAAACGCCACTACCCTCCAGAGTTCTATCTGCTATAACGGGGTATACAAGAACTCGGTACTAGCGTTTCACACAACAGACTAATAGCAAGACGGGAGTTATCTAGTCTGGTCAACAATCAAACAAAGAAGAAAGTACTACAACACTAAAGAATAGTGTTGGCCGAAGCCGAAGTAATCCACCCTTGAACTAAGAACTTAAGAAGTCCTCCACCCTCTACTTCGGATCGGCACTATTACGTTACGTTAAACAATAGTCCTCGAGCATCAAGCAAGGAATCTTCTGATAAGTTAGATGCTTCTCGAATACTCATAAGAAGTAAGTATCGGATTTTGAACAGCAATTTAATGAATAACTCACTGGTAATTAAAGGCTTTAAATTGACATAAGAAGAATTATAAGAATAAGCAATAGGATATGGCAAACATTAAGAAGAAGTGCTCCGACAATGCACTGGCAATAGCCTACTAAGATTGTGCTCGTGGGCCACTAATCTCTGAAGTAGCTAAGCGTGCCACACATGAAATCAATAGTGCTTAAACAATAATATACATAAGGAGAAGCTTCAATACTATACTGTATCTGCTGGTCGAGCAAAGTCTAGCTGGGATATCTAAGGTTAAGAGACAATGGCTGAGCAAGCGGCTCGTAGCCTAGCGAGGTCCTCAAGACTGTGCGGCCAAATTACGGTAATTGACGGGATGCTCTCTTGAGAGATCCAGATCACTAGTATCTGGTTCTCTCCTGGCGATCCTCTCAAAGTCAAGCAAATGAGATAGCACAGTGTTGGGTGGCACAGGCAAAAGCCCTCACTCGCAACACAGTGCTAAACTCCCACGGTACACAGTCAGAAAGACCACCTAGGCGTTCCACGTCTCCGTTGCAATTGTACTGGTTCAACCGCAACCTAGTACTCATAGGAAATCACAACTCAGAAACCCTATCCCAGTCTAGCATTGCCTAAACCAGCAGAAAACAGGAACATGAATAATCGCACACAGGGAAATGCATATACGAGTGCAACAAACATCAATCAATCCTATTCTAGTTAACCCTTCCAAAATAGGCTATCTAACAGGCACTTATCTCGTGAGAACTCAAGCGATAATACTTTGGCTGACTAAATCTGCACCAAAGGGGTCATGGAGGTTAAACAGGGACGAGAAGAGAAGAAGATAGGCTGTTCAGAGAGTAGAGAAAGTTCACATCAGTCGGAAGAATATGGATAGTTGCAAGGGATATGAGAAGTCGCTTTGCCTGATGAGTTCTGAAGAAATGGTGGCAAGAACCTCTCTTTTTATACTCGGCCCTCTAGCGGCATATCTCAAACTACTTAAGGACCGCCCACTGGCAATCATGACGTCATATTCTCTCTCAATCTGGGATCGACAAAGAACTTCCCACGCGCTGAAAGGGAGGAAGGGAGGAGGGAGGAGGGAATTAGGCCTATCTGCCCGCGTGGCGCACTCACTGGTCCCCGTTACGTAATATCTCTCTCTCTCTCCTCTCATCATTACATATAAGTCCCACACACAATACTTATAACTAATGATATAAAATAGAACTCGTTGACTCAGATGAAAACAAAATACATATTTATAATACTTATAGTACAACGGCTCACATAAACTAAGTTAGGAAACTCTACACAGACTACAGCCAAAGTTCCTGCCCTGACGATCCTAGCGAGAGTGGGGCCTGACTGGGCGTTCTGTACAGCATGCTCATACTCGACATGCGTCACACCTCCCCCAAGATTTTACTTGCTCAACCCTGAGCTAAAATCTGATATACAGAACCCCATCAAACCCCTCACACCCAGCGACCGCATGGCACCAAAACAACGCTGAGTTTATCACTAAAACACATCTTATATAAAAAAAAAAATTCACATTTCATAACTCCTCCCAACAATAGTAAAAGACATAATATCATGCTCCCAGAGCGAGCTTACAGCAGCTCAGCCGTTTGATAGTTCGTGGACTACTCAAACACTATAGGCTATGACAAACTTATACAATTATCTATATCAAAAAGAAAGAGTTTTTATATGATTTTTATATTTTAATATGTTTTTTTCCGGCTGCACTATAAGGGCAGCCTATTTTTCTTCTATACCAAACGCTCAACAATCCTGCTTTACGACCCAATACGCTGGGCTACAACCGCGAGCCAACAAGCACCAAGCGCAAAATACTACTCAAACCAAAGCAGGAGGCTACCCGTGTGTCAATCTCTTCGGGATCATACACCTGTGATAGCCTACGACTGATCATCTACCCTCGATAAACAATCCGCAATCACATTGTCACATCCCGCAATATGCCGGATGTCCAGGTTATACTCCTGTAACATCAATGACCACCGGGTCAGTCTCATATTGCGATTGTGAAATTGATTTAGGAATCTCAAAGGGTGATGATCAGTGTAGATAACCACGACTGGGCCATAGGCTGGAACATACACCTCGAAGTGCCTGAGTGACAGCACAATCGCCAGTAATTCCTTTTCTATTGTAGAATAGTTCTTTTGTGCAGCATTGAACTTCTTAGAAAAGAAACTTACTGGGTGTTCCACACCTTCATTGTCTGTCTGTAGCAAGACGGCACCAGCCCCTACACCACTAGCATCTGTTGCCAGCTGAAAAGGCCTGTTAAAGTCTGGGGCCCTGAGTATCGGGTGAGTACACAGCAAATGCTTCACTAAATTAAAAGCCTTTTCACACTCAGGCGCCCACAAAAACTTTTTGTCTTTAGATAACAAATCTGTGAGAGGTGCCAACACCGTGGAGTAACCTTTTATAAAGCGTCTGTAGTAGCCTATCATACCCAAGAATCTCATGATCTGCTTCTTGGTGGTTGGGTGCGGAAATTTATTGATAGCCTGTACCTTGTTCTGAGGAGGGCACACCTGTCCCCTTCCCACTACAAACCCAAGGTACTGCACAGTGGCTTTTACGAAGTCACACTTTGCCAAATTTACTACCAGACTTGCTTCACTAAGTTTCCGGAACAAGGTCTCCAGGTGCTCACAATGGCTCTCAAAGTCGTCATCATAAATGATTACATCGTCCAAGTATACGGTGCAATTTGGAATGTCCTTGACAATTTCATTCATCAGGTTCTGAAACGTTGCTGGTGCATTCTTAAGTCCGTAGGGCATAACATTACACCGGTAAGTACTCCCGTCCACCACAAAACCACATACCTCTTTAGCGCGCTCGGACAAAGGTACTTGCCAGTAACCTTTTACTAAATCAACTTTAGACAAAAACCGAGCATTACCAATTTTATCAACACTATCATCAACCCGAGGAAGAGGATATGGGTTAGTTGGAGTCAAACCGTTTAGCCTACGGAAATCAATACAGAAGCGTACCTTGCCATCTGGTTTAGGCTGCAGTGTTACGGGGGAAGTCCATTTAACGGTACCTTTCTCTATCAACCCTCTACCGAGCATATACTCCAACTCATCCCTCAGAGCGGGTAGTTTTATGGGGGGCACACGGTATGGGATTGACTTAAAGGGTAGATGGTGCCCCACGTCAACATCAGGCATAGCCTGAGTAGTGAGGCCTGGATGTTCAGCGAATACAGTGGGGTATAAACCGAGCAACTGACGGATAGCTTCAAATTGCGGCTCAGGCAAATGGGCTATAGCCTCGTCAGCCCTTAGGCTCGAGTTCCCCGCCCACTGATCCGCTGAAACATGGTGATCCCAGCTATCCTCCTCTGAAGCTTGACTGTCCCCCTCTCCTTCTCCACCACGGCCGCAACAAGCCAACACAGGGACAGTGAGAGGCTCAGAGGGGCGCCTCACATACTCTTTTATCAGGTTCACGTGACATAACTGATTCTTCTTCCTCCTGTCTGGAGTGGCAACAAGGTAATCTAGGTCCGAAATTTTCTCCACAATTTTATAGGGTCCAGTATACTTCGCCGACAAGGGGTTACCCACCAAAGGCAACAAAATCAACACCTCCTGTCCCACAATGAACTCCCGGAGCTTCACTTTGCGATCATACCTGTCCTTCATTAAAGCTTGTGACCCTGTTAAATTCCGACCTGCCATCTCCAGACTCTTAAGCATGCGCTCACGGCTTTCAAACACATACTTCAACAAGGAACAAGGCGGCACAGTTCCTTCCCAAATTTCCCGCAGCATATTAAGGGGGCCCCTGACTCGGTGTCCAAAAATCAGCTCGTTTGGACTAAATCCCAGGCTCTCACCAGGCACTTCCCGAGCAGCAAACAGTACATACGGCAATCCAAGATCCCAATCTCTTCCGTTATCAGCACAATAACACCTGAGCATGCTTTTAAGGGTGGCATGCCACCGCTCAAGCACCCCTTGGCTCTCAGGGTGATACGCTGACGATACCACCGCCCGTATTCCATGCTGTTGCATTGTTTGCTTAAAGAGATTGGAGGTGAAATTGGACCCCTGATCAGACTGAATCTCCTCCGGGTACCCGTACCTTGAAAAGTACCACAACAAGTTACTGACTACCGTCTTAGCCATGCCGTTTTTCATGGGGTATGCATCGGGGTATCTAGTGGCAACATCCATGATGGTTAACAAAAATTTATTACCAGCCTTTGTGGGAGGGAGGGGACCAACCATGTCAACAACAATCTTACTAAAAGGTGGCCCAATTACAGGAATAGGGTGCAACGGAGCTTTAGGAATAACTTGGTTTGGTTTCCCGACCCGTTGACAAATATCACATGAGTTTATCCAGGACTGCACATGAGACTTCATCCCCGGCCACCAAAACAACTTCCCCAAAGCCGCCACCGTTTTTCTTACCCCCAAATGTCCTGCCAGCGGTGTGTCATGCGCCAAACTCAGTAGGCTATCCCTGCACTCCCGCGGCACCATCAACTGGTCCACTACCCCGGACCCCATCTTCCAGCTACGGTTAGGGTCTTGAAAACGCCGATACAGGATGCCATCTAAATAAAAAAAATCTCCCGGCTGTGCATCACCGTCCTCGTCGAGCTCCACAGCTCCATTAGCACACGTTTGGAGCTCAGGGTCCTCCAGCTGCAACCGACGTATATCTGAGGGTGCCAAGCGATCTAACTGCTCCCGGAGCAATGCATGACCCTCCCCGATACTGAGCTGCTCCCTCTGTCTCTCTCGATGTTCATAACGTTGCTGTCGTGGAGACTCGTCATGCCCAGCCTCGTCACTCTCGATGACAGGCCCAGGGGCTACTCCAGAACTAAGTAATGGTGCTAATACTGAATCACCCAGGAGAGCCGCCGAGTCAAAACTCTTAAAACCAACTCCAGCTTTAGCCTCCTCCTGTTGATCGTTCCTCTGCTGGTCTGAAGACGGAGGACTAGGCTGTGACACTTTAGCTGCCCGAGCTCGGGTGACAGCACACGCCATGGGTTGTGCCTGGCACCGCTCGACCCACTCTCGCTCTTCCCTACTCACGTCGGCCGGCCTCTCGGCAACGACTAAGGGTAGAACCTCAGAAGCGGGCATTACAAAGTCGTTGCCGAGAAGAAGGTCGACGCCCTCCACTGGCAGTTTCTCCACAATCCCAACATCCAATTCACGTGCCACACCATCCACCTCCAACTCCAACCGCACCAGCGGGTATGACCGAGTTGCATTAATACCCTGCACCCACCACCCGAGCCGCATTTATAGGGTAGCCAGTCAAGTTTTTCATCAAAGTCTGGGAAGCACCTGTATCACGCAAGACCTCTACTCATGCTTGCGCCCCCGCCCACATCACGCAACCCCGTCCTCTATGGTCGCAAAAAACATCCTGAGCAGGGTTCGAGCCTCCCAGGTGCTTCTGCATGGGCTGTGCCTCGGCCTCTGACGAACTGCCCGGCAAACTCAGAAAGGCTTCAGAGACACACCAATGTTGCAGGCCAAAGACACAGCTGCTGTAGGTGGTTTGCTAGGACAGACTCTTGCAAAGTGCCCCTTTTTATGACATTGATAACACTCTAACTCCCTTTGGGCTTCCCTTGGTACTGGGAAGGGCCCGGCCCCTTCTTAAATGGGACGGTGCTAGTCTTGTGGTCAGTCTTGGTATCATAACTCTTGTACTTGTTTGCATAAGATATATTACTAACTCGGGGTGGTGGGGCGTCACGCCCCTTGTTACCTGCCTCACTACGCTGGGCAGACCCGCACCCACGAATTAATGATAGCCGGAGGTCAGCCATCTCAGCTGCCTCCTGTAGAGTTTTTGGATTCTTTTCTTTAATAGTTAAAGTCATATCTGCACCAGTACACTTATAAAACTGCTCGAGCAGAAACAGCTCCGTCAACTGTTCGGCCGTCTCAGCTTTCTCAGAACGTGTCCAGTTTGTAAGTGCATCTTTTAAGTCCCGGGCATGCTCAAGAAAGGGCGCCTCCCTAGTCTTTGTAACACCCCGAAACTTCAATCCGATATGTTTCTGTTGCAACTCGTATGCCCGTAGGACAGCTCTCTTCAATTCTGGGTAGTCAATGCAAGACTCTAAAGCAGTGGCATCATAAGCCTTCAGACCTTACCCGTAAGTCTTGAGGAGAGACCAGAGCTGCCCACTTCTCTTCAGGCCATTATGCTCCCTACACTTCTTCTCAAAACGATTAAAAAATTCTGTGACTTCAGTTTCACTAAATGCCGGCACCAACTTGACTAAGTGGGACAAGGACTGTTCTCTTATTGGCCCTCACGGCCCATCCGAATCCCTGTCGACTCTGCACGAGTCTTATCTAAATCTATTTGAGCACAATATTTCTCTGAGTCGTACCTAAGCTCAGCCTCGTGCCTCCTAACCTCAATCTCATGCCTCCTAGTCTCATTCTCCTGCTTCCTAACCTCAGTCTCATGCCTCCTAGACTCATTCTCCATCTCCTGCTTCCTAGCCTCATTCTCCATTTTAGCAAGCTCGAGTTTAAATATCATCTCAGGAGACAGGCGGAAGAGGGAGCTGCCACTACTGAAGGAGGGGGGCAAGAACTGGGGAACACACCATACGCAACGCCGAGGGCACTCCAATCTTCCAATGCTCATCCCTCTGTGGGAGAGTGCTAACCTCCGGCAACTGAGTGGACGGCACTGTGGGAGTCGAGTGAGAGGGGATCTGGGGAGGAACCCCCCAAACGCCCTCTCTTCCGAAACCCCATGTCGCCCACGCAACACCCAGGAAATTAGCTCCCCTTGGACATCCCTCCTACATTGGATAGACCCAAAACCTTGGCTATCAGGTGCAAGCATAAACATTCACCCCAGTCAGCTCTCCTCCGTCACATGGTACTGCTTACTCACAAAAAGTCTAGCATCTCCTCACTAGTTACTAACGGCACCTCCTCACTTAGCATCTCTCGCTCCTCGTCAGTACTAGGGCCCGACATACTGAAGTTCACCAAAAAATTCTCGAGACAAAAGTGTTAAACTCCTTATGCAAGCACTAATTACTAAATTAACTGGAGTCTCTTAATGCTCTCCTAATTGCCTTACAAAAAAAAAAAAAATATTCTTCAATATGTACGCTAAAGTACCAACAAACAAATGTTGTACAACTCTGCAAAAAAATTATACTGTTCACAAAATCCTAAGCAAGGTCGCCATTTGTTACGACCGGCACTCGGGTACACTAGGGCTCTTACACAGGACTCGAGTATGCTCGCTGCCACAACGGAAACACACGATCCCAACCCCAGAGTACTGCCAGCCGAACAAAAACGCCACTACCCTCCAGAGTTCTATCTGCTATAACGGGTATGACAAGAACTCGGTACTAGCGTTTCACACAACAGACTAATAGCAAGACGGGAGTTATCTAGTCTGGTCAACAATCAAACAAAGAAGAAAGTACTACAACCACTAAAGGAATAGTGTTGGCCGAAGCCGAAGTAATCCACCCTTGAACTAAGAACTTAAGAAGTCCTCCACCCTCTACTTCGGATCGGCACTATTACGTTACGTTAAACAATAGTCCTCGAGCATCAAGCAAGGAATCTTCTGATAAGTTAGATGCTTCTCGAATACTCATAAGAAGTAAGTATCGGATTTTGAACAGCAATTTAATGAATAACTCACTGGTAAATAAAGGCTTTAAATTGACATAAGAAGATTATAAGAATAAGCAATAGGATATGGCAAACATTAAGAAGAAGTGCTCCGACAATGCACTGGCAATAGCCTACTAAGATTGTGCTCGTGGGCCACTAATCTCTGAAGTAGCTAAGCGTGCCACACATGAAATCAATAGTGCTTAAACAATAATATACATAAGGAGAAGCTTCAATACTATACTGTATCTGCTGGTCGAGCAAAGTCTAGCTGGGATATCTAAGGTTAAGAGACAATGGCTGAGCAAGCGGCTCGTAGCCTAGCGAGGTCCTTAAGACTGTGCGGCAAATTACGGTAATTGACGGGATGCTCTCTTGAGAGATCCAGATCACTAGTATCTGGTTCTCTCCTGGCGATCCCTCTCAAAGTCAAGCAAATGAGATAGCACAGTGTTGGGTGGCACAGGCAAAAGCCCTCACTCGCAACACAGTGCTAAACTCCCACGGTACACAGTCAGAAAGACCACCTAGGCGTTCCACGTCTCCGTTGCAATTGTACTGGTTCAACCGCAAACCTAGTACTCATAGGAAATCACAACTCAGAAACCTATCCCAGTCTAGCATTGCCTAAACCAGCAGAAAACAGGAACATGAATAATCGCACACAGGGAAATGCATATACGAGTGCAACAAACATCAATCAATCCTATTCTAGTTAACCCTTCCAAAATAGGCTATCTAACAGGCACTTATCTCGTGAGAACTCAAGCGATAATACTTTGGCTGACTAAATCTGCACCAAAGGGTCATGGAGGTTAAACAGGGACGAGAAGAGAAGAAGATAGGCTGTTCAGAGAGTAGAGAAAGTTCACATCAGTCGGAAGAATATGGATAGTTGCAAGGGATATGAGAAGTCGCTTTGCCTGATGAGTTCTGAAGAAATGGTGGCAAGAACCTCTCTTTTTATACTCGGCCCTCTAGCGGCATATCTCAAACTACTTAAGGACCGCCCACTGGCAATCATGACGTCATATTCTCTCTCAATCTGGGATCGACAAAGAACTTCCCACGCGCTGAAGGGAGGAAGGGAGGAGGAGGAGGGAATTAGGCCTATCTGCCCGCGTGGCGCACTCACTGGTCCCCGTTACGTAATATCTCTCTCTCTCTCCTCTCATCATTACATATAAGTCCCACACACAATACTTATAACTAATGATATAAAATAGAACTCGTTGACTCAGATGAAAACCAAAATACATTTTTATAATACTTATAGTACAACGGCTCACATAAACTAAGTTAGGAAACTCTACACAGGACTACAGCCAAAGTTCCTGCCCTGACGATCCTAGCGAGAGTGGGGCCTGACTGGGCGTTCTGTACAGCATGCTCATACTCGACATGCGTCACACCATCCTTCTGAATCCTCCTTCCTCGCGAGGACAGAGTCCACCTGGCCAGGCTGAGATGCGGACACCATCCAGCTCTCCTGAGCTATCAGAAGAGACTGGATGACTCCGTTGTCGACGCCTGCCCGGGATGTAACACAGCACCCCATACCATTAAACACATCATAGAAGACTGCATTTCACACAACCACTTACGCCAACAACACAATCTACACTCAATGAGAGCTCTGTGGAAAGCCCAATCGTGGCCATGGCCTTTCTCAGGGACTCTGGGCTGTTCGGCCAGGCAGCTTAGGGAACAACAACAACTGTATTGCCATTAACCTAGCCAAACACCATAACATTTTAAGTGAGATCTGCAGCCCCGACCCCCCTGGAAATGTGTAATATTACTATTATAAAATGATTTAGAAGAATAACACGGCCGGCATTGCGCATCGTAAGAAAATGGTCAACAGAAAATTCGAGGGTAAACTCATCCTGCGAGAGCGTCAATGCTATAGTTGATGTTGGTTAGCACTTTTATGTTTGCGGGGAGGAGGGTGCGGGGGTTGCTAATGTCACGCTTAGCATAATAATATACTAATAAAGTATGATGGTGCCGTTTTGCCCCAAATCAAACGGCATACCCAACTCTGCGATGGGTTACCATCATCAATCAC
>JBAKBP010032020.1:0-23706 GCA_037953745.1 Lithodes maja
CTCTCCCTCTCTTTTTCTCAGTCACATTTTTACTTATAAAGGTGCTTGGGGAGGGGCACTAGCAGGTTAAATGTTACCGTACAGTAGCTATTTTTAGGCTATATATACCGTACGGTATGTGTTTGTGTGGGGGTGGGTATATGTTTGTGTTTAAAGGAGGGGGGGGGGAGTGTATGTGTGTAGGGGGATACGTTTGTGTGTGTAGATAGGTAGGTCTACCTATAGTCCATAGGGTCTACCTACCTGGAGTTGTTTCGGCCATCCTTCATTGGCCTCGGCGAGAGCTGCCCCCCCACCCCCCCCCCCCCCCCCCCAGCATGTTTGATGCAGCTGGCTACTCAAGGGGGGCAGCCCTCACCCCCGCGAACCGTGGCTGATCAAGCACTGACTTGAGATGGTTATCCAAGGCTTTCTTGAATACTTCCGTTGGCACGTCCATCAGGTTTCTCACGTTCTCTGGCATTTTGTTGAAGAGGCTCGGACCCCTGTTTGTCAACAAGAGTCTCTCAGTATGCCCAGAGCTGCCCTACACTTTTGGAGTGGGGACTGTGGGATGTTACATTACCTACCCCCCCCCCCCCCCCCCCTATTGACCTTGGGTAGGTAGATGTAGTACAGTTACCGAAAAGTACTTGTGGTATGGCACCGGTACACTACACAACACTTGTAATAACGAGAGGTGGCAAACAAACTCACTGACTGGGTTGAATTTCAGGCACAGCATATACGGTAGCGGTACCATTAATCCCAAAACTTTTCGTTCCCATATGCCTATCTAAATAATTCAAAATATAGTGTACCACCAACTACTGGCCGCGAGTGTACGTTACAGGTAATTTGAGTGGCCTGTGTAAACGTAAGCCCTATTGACAAACTGCGGTCACAGGGAATTCACAGTAGCCTATAGCGTATGACGTGGGTGTCAAACCGGAGCTATTTTGTTTGAAGACTTGAATATTCATGAGAACAATACAGGAACATTTATACATGAAGTTGCATTGTTTTAGCCAGTTTATTCCTTCCAGGGATATAATAAGAACTGAAGCATACATTCAACTCTATATTTAGTAATGATGATTTTAAAATAATGGAATGAATCTCCCGTTTGCCACCCTGAATTATTATTACCGGTACCGTACCAGTGTATGTTCATTTGACAGACATACAGTCAAACAATTATGTTCCCATTATTCTTGTTTGTAATTATCATTCTTCGATCTCGTTACTTCCCTCTCACACCCATTCGATCTATACTAGGTACTCAATCCCTCCACCCATCACCTTGTTTTTGTTATATATACGCCTATTCAATCTCTCTAGAACATCTTTCATCCAATTTGTCCAATTTGTATTCGAGGCACCACTATGTCTATATTAATTGAAAGGGTTAAACCGACTGCCCATATATATGTTTTGTATTCTCATTTATTTTCCCGGGTCCCTTTTATTGGTCAGATTTATCTGCTTTCATCTTTTATTTTTCGTGTTGGTTTTCATGACTTGCTTTCTATGTCCATTATTTTCTTTCCTGCGTCTTCTTTTTATATCGCCTCCCTTCATTTAGCCAATTTTGTGTTGGGTGTATTTTGTATTGATATTGTTTTGTTTGATCATATAGGCTACCGTACCTTTATTTTTCTCTGTCTGCTATGTCCACCTCTTAGTTCGCGTAATCCGGTATCACACGAGCGCTTTTTCCACTCAACATTTATCCTCAACACTGGTCTGGCAGCTTATGTGGTCAACATAGCCTATAAAATATTTAGGTTGCCTAAATTCATCTACCATCAGTCTAGCTTCCGATACCGTACCAGTGCAAAATAGTCCAGAAATGTTGTCAACAAAACTTTAATGAACGAATGTAGACTATTCAAGCTCTCGTGTGATGACGGCTTTAGTCTTTTGCCATTTGCATAGGCCTAAACGAGATACCGGTACCGGTACACTATATATATCTAGCCTATATTTCTATCTATCTGTTTATCTGTATTTATCTATGTCTATCTGTCTATATAGCTATCTATCCGTATATCTAGTATTATTCTATTTCTCCTCCATTGCCCCCAATTCTGGTATTCACGCTTTTCCTTTCATATTCTTTTTAACATTTCATTTTGTTACCGGTATTATTTATTTTGTTACCGGGTATTATTTATTATTATTATTTATTGTTATTATATTATAAATTTACTAAGTTTTATTATTTGTTTACGTTTTACCCTACAGTATGTGTGTTTCGTTCGTCTCGTTATTTAGCTTCCTTACGGCTCAGATATTCTCCCCCTCTTGTACATTTTATTTTCAACTTTTGTCTTTGTTGTTTTCCCCTGTGCTTTTTCTTCATACATATGTTCACATTTCACTGCCTTGCTCTCGCTGTTGGGCACATTCCTTTTATATAACAGTATTATTTTAACGATATCAATATTTTCTTTTTGTCCTTGTCTTTATCTGCATCTGTTAGTTTTATCTCTTATTTCTTTTCGCTATTGTTCTTTAGCAGTATTCTTTTAGCTGTGTATAGTATTTGTTTCTGTTTTCCTTATCACCGGCTGGCTTTCCTTTTATTACTATTTGACACTCATTCCCTGTCACACACACACACACACACACACTCACTCTCTCTCTCTCTCTCTCTCACGCACACACACACACACACACACACACACACACACACACACACACACACACACACACACACACACACACACACCCACTCACTCACTCACTCTCTCACTTTGCTTGGAAACGGGTTGAAAGCTAGTGCTGAAGAAGTTTTATCATTAGTAAGATTATGCCTAGCTGTTACCGGTATACAACTACCGGTACCGGTATGTGACAGCTTATCAACGAATCGATAACATTATTACCGGTACCGTAAGTGTTCTATCTATAATTATCCTCATGTAATCCAGACAAAGTTTTGGAGGGTACAAAGGAGTACAAAGGAAATCAAGCAACAACAGATCTAGTGACCCTTCTAGGCTGCTTGTCCTCCAAAACACTGAGGATCAAGTGTCCAAACAGTGGTTTAGAGTGGGTAAGGGAACATTGGAAAGGGAACTACTGCCCTGCCACTAACGTGGCAGGACTAGGAAGTTAGTAGGGGACATATGGGTTAGTAACTGAGGGGAGGATAAAGTTATTCATTTACAAACGCAGTCAGTCGCGGGTTTGATGCGAGATATTTGTCTAGGCGGAATTTAAATGAATCAACGGTGCTGCAGTCTATAACGTTTCGGGGAAGCCCATTCCACAAGTTGACAACTCGATTGAAGAAGAAATTCTTAGATTCGTGCGAGTTAAAAGATTTACCAATAATTTTGCAACCGTTTCCCCGTGTGTAATTAGATTGGTCGATAGTGAAGTACTTACTACAGTTCATATTGTCGATGCCTTTGATGATTTTGAACACTTGAATTAAGTCGCCTCTTAATCTGCGCTGGGTTAAAGGAAATAGATTTAATTCTCTAAGACGCTCTTCGTATGGTTTGTTCTTTAGGCTAGGTATCATTTTGGTAACTCTACGTTGAACTCGTTCTAGCTTGTTTATATCTTTTTGGTAATAAGGGCACCAGGATTGAACGCAGTATTCCAGAAGAGGGCGGACTAAGGAATTGTAAAGGGTTAGGATAACTTCTTTGGATTTATGCTCAAATGACCTGCCTATAAAGCCAATTATTTTGTTTGCCTTCTTAACAACTTCTGAACATTGTTGACTCGGTTTTAGGTTACTCGATATTGTTACTCCCAGATCAGTTTCTCTGTTTACATTCTTAAGCTGAGTGCCATTCATCGAATAGTTTGCTTTCTCATTTAGGTATCCGACATGTAGTACTTTACATTTATCCGCATTGAAACTCATTTGCCAAATTTGGGCCCAACATGACAATTTATCTAGATTGTGTTGCATATCGTCAACTTGTTCTTTTGAGAGTACGCTATTTGCAATTTTTGTATCGTCAGCAAATTTTGAGATTGTGCAGGTGAGACCCTCATCTATGTCGTTGATGTAAATTAGAAAGAGAATTGGTCCTAGTACCGATCCCTGGGGTACCCCGCTACTTACATTGGTCCATTTAGATGCCTTACCGTTTATGACTACTCTTTGCTTTCTGTTGTTGAGCCAATTTTCTATCCATTTCAACACACCGTCTTGTATTCCATGCGCTTTTAGTTTTAGCAGTAAACGTTTGTGGGGAACTTTGTCAAAGGCCTTTTGAAAATCAAGGTATATAATATCTACAGCTTTACTCTCATCGTAGAGGTTGAGGATATCGTGGAAGAAGTCTAAGAGGTTTGTTAAACAGGAACGTTTTTTACGAAAGCCGTGTTGAGTATCTTTAAGTATGTTATTTTCCTCTAAGTGATTTACGAGTCTGTCTCGTATGACCGTTTCTAGCATTTTACATACAACTGAGGTTAAGCTAATTGGACGATAGTTACTGGGTAGGGATTTGCTGCCTTTTTTGAATATCGGTGTTACGTTGGCTAGCTTCCACTGATCAGGCATAGTTCCAGACTGCAAGGATTTATTGAATAGTAATGTCAGTGGTTTGGAGAGCTCATTCTTAGCTTCCTTTAGAACTCTAGGCGAGATTGTATCAGGTCCTGGCGTTTTATTTACTTTGAGTTTATCTAAACAATTCAATACTTCTCTCTCTGTAACGGTGATATTGCTTAGAACATCTGAATTATCAATCTGAATCGGCGATGGTGTAGGGATATCACTGAGGTCTTCGGTTGTAAAAACTGATGCAAAGAAGGTATTGAGGGCATTACTCATTTGTACTTCGTCTTTGGTGTATTCTCCTTTTTCATCGACTAACGGTCCAACAGTTGAAGTAACTACTTTTTTCTTTCTGATATAACTATAGAATTCTTTCGGGTTTGTTTTACTTTGATTCGCAATATGTAACTCTAAGGTCTTTTTACTTTGCTTAATTAACTTTTTGGCTTTGCGTCGTAGCTCTACAAATTTCACCCGTTCTTCGTCATTTTGTGAGGATTTTAATCTATCATTAGCAAATTTTTTAGCAAGCAGGCAGTTTGAAATATCTTTATTCCACCATTTGGGCTTATTATTATGGCCTGGACGCCGTATTTTCGATGGTATGCAGTCTTGCACTGCTTTTAGGTAAGTGGTTTCGAATAACTTCCAAGATGTATTTATGTCGTTATTGTTAATTAAAAAGCTCCAGTCAGTTTCTTTAAACATAGCTCTAAGTTTATGGAAGTTTGCTTTCTTGAAATTAGGGACTTTTTCGATGCTACTATTTGGTTCGTTACTAGTAAACTTTAAAGTGAAAGTTATCGTACGATGGTCGCTGTTACTGAATTCATCACCAACATTCAAATTCTCTATCAATTCTTCTTTTGTTGCAAGTACAATGTCAAGAACGTTATTACCACGGGTCGGCGTTCGAACAAATTGATAAAGCGAACTCTCTTGCAAGTTCGTATACAAGTCATGTCCGGAGTGTGAAGTAAGAGTATCGCCCCACTTGGTCACAGGTAAATTAAAGTCGCCAAAAATTACGGTATCTTGTGAGTTACTTACATCTGCAATTTGTTCGTAAATTTCTCGGTCAGTTTGCACTGATTGAGCTGGAGGTCTGTATATTAACGCAAGTATTATTTTTGTACCTTTATTATTCTTTATTAGCACAAAAGATGTGTCGACGTTCACAATTTGAGGTTTTGACACGAGGGTCGGGTTAAGACTTTCTTTGATATAAAATAAAACGCCACCTCCATTTTTATTTATTCGGCTGTTCTCAAACATTACATAACCGGGAAGTGAATACTCTGCTAAAAAGTCTATCTTCTGTATTGAGCCAAGATTCTGTTATGCCAATCACATCATAATTTTCTGTAAACACTAGTTCCTCTAAATCTGAAAATTTATTGCGTATGCTACGAGCGTTTGCATAGAAAACCTTATTGCATAGGGTGACAAATTGCGGAGAGTTTATTTTATACCGTCGTATTTTTAAACACTCTTGATGCATTTCCGTATTCGTATGATAATATATTTGTATGTAAAATTATTAACATATATTTTTAGGCTAACTGCTGAAGAGTGAATATAGGGGTAATTGTGAAGAATGGCTGCCGTGAATATTGAAGACTGTATTATACCCTGTTCCAAATAGGTTGGCCAGAAATCCTGAACCTTAACCTCTGTAACCTAAAAATAGCTACATAAAAATAGAATGTTAACTTCCACACCTAGGCTATTCCCTGGCGGACTCTTAATAAATGGTAAAAATGTTAGCTCGATTATTCCATTAGTTTATGAGTAATGGAGGTTAGTGGATACATGTTGTGACCTTATAATGAATGGACTATATATAGTTGTTGTAAAAGGGGTGTACGGTACACTTTGTCCATCGTCTTGCCTGAATCGTATGTTAGATGGTTTGAAGGCTATTGTGACTATCCAGAATCCTTAAGGGGAGATGGGCCGTTTATTTGTCTTTTTATTGATTTTTTTTTATGATTTTCTTAGTTTGTTATTGATTTTTTTTATGATTTTCTTAGTTTCCTCCATATATCTCCATCAAATAAAACATAAAAAACATCCATTAGATCCCCCTTGTAGATTAATTTGTAAAAAAAATTGGTAGAAAAATTTCCCAGCCGAAGGCCGGTTCTTCCAACATTACAGGCAAACTATCGTTCGCCATGAAATACATGAAAGGCTCGCTATCGCCCGCAAAGAATATAACGACACCTAAATGATACGAACAGTCTAAATATTGACAAAGAATTGGGGTTAAAGGTCTTAAAATCGCCAAACTAATCTGCCAAATGTCTTAAAATGTGAAAATTAATGGGGCTAATCATGAGCAAGAAGGGGGACCAGAAAAACGACCCATCTCCCTTTAAAGATAACTTGCTTAATAACCAGAGGCGAGGGGAGAAATGGCAAAGGGTAGACTAAATAAAAAATGAAAGCCTGAACTGAGCAATCTCTGAAGGGTGGTGTGAAGCAATTAACACATTCAGTACCAGTGACGTTCTATTTATTTTATTCTGGCAACTATTACCGGTATACGATTATATTGAACTTAGGACGGACCTCTAACAATTAAAAAGGTCACATGATATCTCAAATAATCAATTTAGCTACCACAGATCCTTCCTACGCTGAATATAATTTGTTAAAAGTTGCCAGAATGTGATGAAAAAGACGTCACTGGTACTGAACGGGTCAACTCTTTCAGTACCTGTGCCGCCCTATTAACTTTATTTTGGGTAATATTAGACGATTTTATTGGGCTTAAAGTAATTAACAGGCTTGGAAGTATCTCGCATAACTATTTTTTTCTATCATATATTCTTGTTAAACTGCACACAATCGTCTAAACCTTGCTAGAATAAATTGAAAAAGACGTCGCCAGTACTATGATCTGATAAAATTATAATAACTGTATTTCTTTACAAGAGTGTCGGCTGGGATATACCGGTACCGGTAGCGATTATGTAAGTACCCATGTGTATTTATTTTATCACACACACACACACACACACACACACACACACACATCTATCTATCAATCTATTTTTCTATGTATATATAATATGCTTATTGGTATTTATATAGATGCTTATACAATACTGCTTGTCTAAAGTTCTTGCGGTACTTTTCTTATGTTTTGTCGTACTGGTAATATTTTACCTCCACATTCAACCTTGAAAACAATTTGACTTTAATCTTAGGATAACCTAGCCTTACCGTAATCGAATGGGGTTGTCATTGAGCTAGTACGGTAACTATAGACTTGCGAATTCTAATCCCGATTAATCAAGTGTAATTACTATTGGGAGAACAAATTTGGTATCATGTTTTGATTATAGTGTCTAAAAAGCAAGGTAAAACCCACAACCTTTCGAAATTTTCCGCAACTGGTTCTCAAAACTATACCAAAATGGTGTGAAAACCGCGACCTTAACAACTGTGCTTCTGATCTCCAGTCTTTGTTTGGTCAAATAATTAAATTTATCGGCTATAGAGAACCTTTAGAGGGGAAATAAGATACGAAGGAAACTTTAACCTAGTTAACTTCCAAGTGTCTGTGAATCAAAACTGTTATGCTATACAAAATATCTTGAAAAAAGAAGTAGATAGCTTCCCCCGTTATTAACCCTGCTCAGGTAATGTTCCAGAAGTGTAACGAAATAAGCAATGTGGCCCCATATGGGGACCGGCACTTTAAACGGCTCTCACCCGAAAACTGTTTGATGGATTTTAAATTTCTTGTTACCAATAGAAACTACAATTAATGCTTAATATTATGTTAAGAGCAAATTACACTGCTGTATATATTAAGTCGTATATTAAAAAAAAATAAAAAAAAAATAAAAAAGGGTCAACAAAAGTGAGGCATATCTCCTACATTACATAAGCTGGATTAATTTGGTTGCAGGGCTGTGGAGGGTATGGCTGAGGATCTAGGGTGACAACAAGGCAGAACTCTGGGGCTAAAAAAAAGTTCGATAGGAAGGGGAAATTTGTAGTACACATTTGGTATTATGGACCCCATATGGTGACCGGACAGGTTAGTACAGGAAAGGGGAGGAGAGAGAGCGGCGGCTCACACCCTCTCCCAGTTGTAGGACGATGCGGACTGACTGCTCGTCTTCAAAATTTCTTGCCATCGGCCTCCGGCCGTGAAATATTCGCAAAAAACCTGTTTTACGCATATTTTTTGGCCCACATGGGGCCAATATGCCTGAGCAGGAAGCCCACAACTTTTATCTCTCTTTCTCTCTCTCTCTCTCTTTGGCTTGTATCCACTTGGTCCCATTAAGCCTACTGTTTTTAAGAAGTTTACCCCCATCCAGGTGTCCATATTTTCCTGGCGAGCGTTAGCGAGCCAGTATATATATATTTTTGTTTTGACAGCAATCTAAATTTGTAAAGTTTTCGATGGAAAAATGTTTCCGGCAAAGCCGGATTTCTCCATACAATGCTGGCTCGCTATCGCTCGCCAGGAAGAAATCAACACCTGGATAGGGTAGCCGTCTTAAAACAGTTGGCTGAATGGAGCCGAATGGATACAAGCCAGAGAAAGAGAAAAGGAGAGAAAGATTTTAAAAAAACGGTGATCCCCCTTCAACAGCCAACTTTCAAGTGTGTGTGAATCAAAACTGTTATTTTTATGTACACGAAATTTCTTGATAAACAAATAAAACGAACAAATATGATTGCTAACCCACTTTTAAAACTTCAATACGCAGAGTTTTATTTAGTTTGTCGAACTCTTATATAATATCTCCTTGACAAAATAAACTTCTCTTTCGGTTTTCGGGGAAGTTGATTATATTTGATGTTTATCTTTTTTCCAGACTCACACTTGGTAGTTTGAGAGAAGCTTGGTAACGAAGAAAGATAACCGTAGCGAGTATTAATGTTGTTTGTGTTTAAGTGTTGATGTTTGTATAAGCCTGAATAGAGTTATGCAATGTGTGGATGTTCTCTCTCTCTCTCTCTCTCTCTCTCTCTCTCTCTCTCTCTCTCTCTCTCTCTCTCTCTTTTTCTAGGATATTATGTTTTTGCCTCCGCTTGTCTGTTAAGGTCATTCTAAGCTAAACAACACTGATGTCGACACTGCAATAAAATCACCATCCTCTTGTACTTAATTCAATAATGTATGTCTTCCTGTATTTTGGTTAACAATAGACAAAATTAATAAGCTGATGAAGTATCTATGAGTTACCAATATTGTTACGATGACTTTATTATATATATATATATATATATATATATATATATATATATATATATATATATATATTATATATTTTGGTTTACAACAGACTACTACTTTAACTTTTTCAGTAATAGGACACTTATTTTCCATTCTTTTTCTCACTATAATACAGGATTCTATTAGTTTTAGAGATAGCCTATTGAAATGAACGGAGTACAAACTATCCTAATAAAGCTGTTAACCCCCACAGATTCATTATAAGCACCCTAAAATCGTCTAATGATAGCTATATTATAATGAGAATAGCGTCCTAAAAAATCTGAAGGGTTAATAATTTAATCAGACAACAAAACAAAACAGAAATAAAAACTCGTGCCCTTGCAGCATGAAGTAAACTCTTATTTCTGGTTCTGAAGTCAGGATTTTTTTTTTTTTTTTTCCCGAATATTCTGAATGGGAATCGAAATCAAAAACTTTTCTGTGCGTTTGCTGGCCATTCAGTTCAGAGAGAAAAATGCATTCAGAACCTTTGGAGGGGTTATTTATTTTATATTTGTTCTCCTTTTGTGTTTTGTTTTCTGCTTCTGTGTTCTTCTTCTGCGAGTTTCTTTCTCTTTTTTTTTATTGTTCTTGGGTTTGTTCTTTTCTTCGAATTACCGGTATGTTATTGTTCTTTTGTTTTTGTTGTTACGGTGGTGTTCTTTTAGTAGTAGTATAATAATAATGTATACACCACTATTGTCCAACATCATATGGCACCACAGACACTTTAGACTTGCGGGCGCCTCTGGCACCCAGGCCTGTGGAGGCAGCAAGTCCTTCAGTTCACACCAGACTCTCACATAACCAACCAGCGTCTCGGCGCTCCTGTACTCAACCCTAGCCAATAAAGGATTGAAGAGTACTGGTGTTATATCTCCATTCATCTTTATTATAAGTAGTAGTTGTTGTTGTTGTTGTAATTTGTGTGGGTGGTGGTGCTTGTGGTGCCATTTTATTTGGAATAACTTAAATATTTTTATTCGTGCTCGCCAAGAAGATATTCACACCTAAATGGCACGAAAGGTCTAATATTGACAAAGGGGTGGGCGGTCTTAAAATCGTCAAGCAAATTGGGTGGACGTCTTAAAAACTCCAAACTAATGGGGCTATAAGCATGAGGGAGAAGGGGATCGAGAAAAAACCAATACGTCCCCTTAAAGCCAAGTTGTGAAGCCTTTTATTTTTTGTTATATTTAGGATAAACCGAACATTGGATTGTCTCGCTTAGTTTCGATACAGATTCAAATGGGTGTGCAGGTATTATGGCTCATGACTGTACTGAAACTAAGCACAGCACTATTTCCATTCCAAAAATATCTTCCCATTGACACATCTGGATCTGAACCCGTGACTTGAGGATAACTAATCCAGTACAAAGACCATTCCACCACACCTATTTGTAGTTAATAATGTTTTTCAACACATGGGCAAGCTGGCGAGAAATGTATTTGTTGCGTTCTTAATTACTCAGATATTAAAAGGTGTTCATAGCTAAATATGTAGTTAATTACTAAAGTTCGGCAATAATATGATGCAGAGGCATAGTCGTTCCGCATTTTTCAATTAGTTATCGAAAAATCAGTTGCAAAGGGAGTAAAATTCATGCCAAGTAAAACAAAGAAAATAGATTAGTATAGAAACTATATATTTACAGCAAAACCTCTCTTTCCCCCCCCCCCCACACACACACTCTGCACTGTGGCATTTGTACTAGAAACTATATATATATATATATATATATATATATATATATATATATATATATATATATATATATATCACAGCATAACATCTGTTGGCCCCACTGTACAATAAACACCAATGCCCCCCTCCCCAATGTAGCAAAATATAGACCACAAGGGGGAATATGTCGGAAGGAGGATTAACCCCCCCCCCCCCCCCTTACCCCACCCCCATTCCGGGGAACACGCCACAAAACCCCGGAACATTACACGGCTCAGCGCTAACACACCAACGTAAAAGTCATGCAAATTGTAGACTATGAAAGACTCCGGGACACTGGGCAGAATCGGTTACACTAAAAGCCCATGTAACCAGAGCTATTATAACAATTTATAAAGCTTTAATGGAGGATATCAAATGTGTGTGTCACTGAATGATACTAACACTAACAATGACTTTATATTTTGTTTAGATATAATATGCCTCAAAACTACCATGCACAGAAAACGTAATAGCCACATCAACCGCAGAAAACGGGGCATGAGAGAAACGAGCGCACACTATTATGTCACAAAAGAACCATGCACAGAAAACTTAATCGCCACATCAACCACAGAAAACGGGGATGAGAGAACGAGCGCACACTATTATGCCTCAAAAGAATCTTGCACAGAAAACGTAAAAGCCACATCAACCATAGAAAACGTGGCAAGAGAGAAACGAGCGCATACTATAGCTATTACTTTCCAGATATAAATCGACACCTACAGTACATGGCACAAAAGGTCTTAGAATCGACAAACTAATGGGGCGAACATCTTAAAATCTCTAAATTAATGGGACTAAACAATCCCTCCTTGTGTATCACCACTATGGAATAGCGTGTGAAGGGGAGGTACCGGTATTATTTTTTCCTGGAACCCCTTCTCCCATGTTTAGCCCTAATAGTTTAATAATACATATATTTATAATAATAATAATAACGACAAAACAATAATCCCCCCCCCCCCCTCCACTTCCCCTTTGAGGTTTTGGGTGATGGGTGAACTAAGTTTGCCGAATTGACCCTTTGCGAGTTTCGGCCTATAAGGAAGTTGGATACGTAAACATCGATACATAGCCGAAATACAACAATTATGTGAGTTTGCGATGGATAGAAAGTTTGATGAATATGATTGTGTGTATTAATATTTGCACTGAAACTGAATTTAAAATGGCAGTTCTGCTAAATATCGATGTCTCCAGCTCTAACTTCCTTATAGACCAAAACTCACAAGTGGTCAATTGTTAGCTATGAATTACATGCAATCCTGTCCGTCATGTTATTGGTATTATATTTTAGCTAAGCAATTTTATGGGGTACCAGTATTACAATTTCGTGGTAAATCTATAAATCGATTGCTAAACGAATGAATCGCCTATTTCTCCTGTCATCCATCATTCAGTGTCCTTCATTCCACTCAACACTACTTTTACTTATATCTCTCTCTCTCTCTCTCTCTCTCTCTCTCTCTCTCTCTCTCTCTCTCTCTCTCTCTCTCTCTCTTATATCTCCGTCATAAACGTCATTCAGTGTCCTTCGTTCCACTCAACACCACTTGCACTTATATGACTCCATCCTTCTCTGTCTCTGTCTTTCTCTCTCTCTCACTCTCTCTCTCTCTCTCTCTCTCTCTCTCTCTCTCTCTCTCTCTCTCTCTCTCTCTCTCTCTCTCTCTCCACCTAGCGCTCATAAACTAATTTTGTCATTCCCTCACTCTATACGCTCCACATGACCGAAAGGTAAAATATAATGCAAATCTTAAATTAATGCTTATATATATATATATATATATATATATATATATATATATATATACCGGTATATATATATATATATATATATATATATACAGTATATATATTCATATATATTCAATTTCTTATTGTTTTCACTCCAACACCAAACACCTCCAATGACATTTATGAAAGCATGTAGTCCACCGGGATTCGAACCTATTATACACTGTAACCATTACACCATCAAGACAGTTAAGAGGTTTATGCACAATCCAGAAATCGGATTATATTGCTTCAAAGCAAATCCACTGGTCAAATGGCTCGCCTGACACCTGTTTAGAAAGAGTTCGTGTGATGTAGAGGAACCGGTTACACTAAAAGGGGTAATAACAGTGACAACCGGTTGATGGCAGTGAACCGTCTGTAATGCCGTGCGTTATAGCGATTAACCCACAAAATACGGTCGGATGTTTACCATTACAAATACCGTAGTAAGAGAAATCAGCCTGTTTAATACCTTAACCCATTAACGCATTTATGATGCAGAGGTTGCCAGATTAGCAATAAGACATAGAGTTCTCTCACTCTTATAATTACCTCTCCAAAATTAGTTTTCTGCCCACAGCTAACTCAAAGACAACTGCAGAGGTTGAAGTAACTAAACTAAAGGTTTCTAAATACCCCTGATGGTAACAAAGGCTTTAAAGTATCCCCAATAGGCTCAAAATTGCGTCATATGTCGGAGAGGGTTAAGATGGTGGGTTACATTATTATCTTAATTATTTTGTCATTATACGGTATATACCGGTATATATAGTTTGTTCCCTAGACCTTTATCAACTTTAAAATACACCCCCCAAGACCGCCCTTCGAGATTAATTTGTACATTTTTCGGTTGAAGAATATCCTACCCTAAGTCCGGTTCCTACTAAAGTACAGGTTTGCTATCGCTTGACGGAAAATATCAACACCAAAATGGGACGAAATTTTTTAATATTGGCAATTAAATGGGACAAAAGGACTGAAAATTGCCAAACTAATTGGGTGAACATCTTGAAATCTCATAGCTAATGGGACTAAACATGAGGGAGAAAGGGGTTCAGAAACAGCGAATACCTCCCTTTAAGTTTCAAACAACAGGATGATACTTGACTTCCGATGACTTCAGTGGCACCAATATGGCGGAGGCTGGCTGATCTCTCTTACTATTCCTGAAAAATTAACGGGTTCATACTCTTGAGCTGCTTTAATCTTGCCAGGACGATCAATGTAAAGGGGATATCACGCAAGCATATTATCACTTCCTCTCAGCACCTTGATAATTCGGTGAAATATATTCTGTTATGTTACCAAGTTTTGTGCTTTAGATGACGGTATGAGTTGTGGCCTGAGCATGAAATGAACCACAACCTAGTATATAGCTGTCGCAAGAAATAATAAATGTAGAAGGAGACTTACTGTGCTTGAATTTCAGCTTCTAAAACACCTCTTACTTGGACACAGACCCTCTCACAACCGATGCTTGTAGCAGACTGATATTGTTATGGATGGGAAGCTTAGAAGCTTATGGAAGCATCTGACAACAAGCATAGTGGCTCGGTACTACAAATTCAACCTGTAATACCAAAACGTATGGGTACGTCGCCTGCAGCAAAGAGTTAAGGGGAGATGGGTCTTTTTCTAAATCCCCTTCTCCCTGATGTTTAGCTCCATTAGTTTGACAATTTTAAGACCTTCCACCCCATTTCCTTGTCAATATTAAGATATTTCGTGCTATTTTGGCTCGAACGTCCCTTGATTTTGGCCCTGTCACTCTTTCAACTATGGGGGAGGCACTCGCTATAGGCAGTTATGCCTATTGCCTCCCTCAATCACATAGAAAAAAAAAATTAGGTGTAGAGTTTGTTTTTCCTGGCGAACGATAGTGAGCCTGTAATTTTGGAAAAACCTACCGAAAAATTTACAAATTAATCTAGAAGGCGAATCTAATGAATGTTTGTTTAAGTTTGATGGGGGTCTAGGGAGCAAACTAGAAAAATAATTAATAAATGAAAAAAAATCGACCATAAAATACACCATCCCCCTTTAATGCAGTCCCCAAAAATAGCTTACTTCTATTCTAGTTGTCAACACCGGTATAAAATAGTCTAATAATCTTGCCAGAATGAACTCTGGATTAAAAGTTGACAATGCAATACCGGCTTAACTTAAACTAATTCAGCCCAACCTTAATCTATCTTCTCTTAACATAAGCAACTCGTTATGTTACGTTAGGAGAGGTAAGATAGGGTCAGGCTAGGCGAGGTATAATTATGTGAGGTTAGATGAGGTTAGGTTAGGTTGTCTTTGGCTATGATATGTTAGATCAAATTAGGTTGAAATATGTCGCTGTGATTGTCCTGGTAACATTAAGTGAGGTGAAATTATTTTATATTATGCCATGTTGTGCTATGTTGTGTCTGAGTAGGTTGGGATAAGTTAGTCCTGGTAACACTGAGTGAGATGAGAAGAGGTTATGATATGTTAAGTTTAGTCAGATTAGGCTAGGATAAGTTAGTGTGATTGTCCTGGTAACATTAGGTGAGGTGAGATTAGAGTACCGGTATGTTACGCCATGTTATGCAATGTTCCGTCAGATTTTTATTAAAAAGACCTCCGTCTACGTATTGTGAAAAACCTGTTATCCTCCGGCAAATTGTGGGGTTGAGTGAGTGAAGGGGGGGACAGTGAATGAAGGAGGATACATGTTTTTCATAATACGTGTTGCTAGCCCCAAACGCGCGAGCAACTGTGGCTTTCAACCATCCGACACATCTCCCTTTTATTTATGTGCATCACACATGTTACATACAAATAAAGTTTGTTTTGTTTTACCCTACTGTGGAAAGACTACGGATACACCACTCCTGCCCGGGCCTCACACAGTGGCATGACCCAGTCCAGTCGAACTGAGCTCATGACGCTGGTGGCATTGCCCTGGAGGATAGCCATCCCTAGTCTTTGCTTGAGCCAGAGGGTTTCCCGGGGTTCTCCTGAAACTTCTCTGATTTTACGGCCTATTTCATTCACCATCTTAAGGGTGGTAGGGCCGAAGACTCCTGCAGTTTCGAATGCCAGGGGCTCGAACTGATGATTTCTGGCGATGGCTTGATATTTTTCTCGCTTTTTATTTTCTGCTATCCGGGCGGCTTCACCTGCTTCGTCGGCGTTTCTGGCGATGTTGGTTGTGGAGAAAGTGTCAACACATGTGGCATCCCACACGAGGCACCGGCCATTCTTGTAAGGGAAAGTGGTCATCCCATCTGGCCGTTTGCCGTCTTCTCTGTGAAGTCCATGTGGTTCGAGGATTGATGCATGGTTAGCACTCTGCAGGGCCCGTTTTATGACATCATTTAGTGCAGAGTGTCTTGGCAGGCGGCCTGCGTTGTAATTACATGACAAGGCATGGTGACCTTGAGCATCCATCCCCCTACCACACTTGCAAGTGTGTGGGTGACAAACTGCCGCACCCACTCTGAGCGCGATGGCAACCCGGAGCGCTTCAGCATCCAAGTGAGTTCCAAGAGGTGGGATGGGGATGGCGTGTAACCACAAGCCACTCTCCGAACGGGCGGCTGCCTGGAGGCGTGCTTTTGCAACCTGGTCTGCATTGGTTAGGAGATTTTCTTGAGTTTTCTTCGCCGAGATGGTATCCCACGCTTTCTGCTTGCTCCTGGAGGTACCCTGAGGCTCCTCCTCTACTCCTGTACTTTCCTTCCAGGTGTTAATCGCTGCTGTTACGTCCCACTTAAGTGTGGGAAGAAAGGATGGACACTACAAGGTCGTTGGTCGCGATGAGGGAAGAGATAAAGGCTGGGGAGGCAATATCCGAGGCTCTCCGTATGCCCAAGCCCCCGAGGCGGACAGGAAGGGTGGCTTGTGTCCAGGTCCGTTCTTTAAATTCCACGTTGGTGATGTTGGTCACTGCTTCTCGGATTATGCTGTCTAATTCTTGGAGGCCACCATTGTTCGTGTAAGTCATCGATGTGCGCAGGAGGTATTGGAGTTTTGGGATGGAGAAACAGTTCTTGAGAAGGGCCAGAGCTGAGTGGGCATCGATGTGTATCAGGCGACTCACGAGACGAGACGTTGAAGCTCCAACTTTTTAACATGAAGTGCTGGTGGGATTGCTGCCAGAGTTAGTGGGGAACCTAATAGGGTTTGCTGGTGCTCCTGTCAGATTAATAAACTGGAATGAGGTAGTGTGATTGTGCTGGTAGCGTTAGGTGAGGTGAGATGAGATTGTTAGTTTATGTTATGTTAGGTCAGTTCAGGCTGGGATACGTCACTGTGATTGTCCTGGTAATATTAGGTGAGGTGCGAAGAGGTTATTTTATGTTGTAGTGTTCGGCTATGTTTTGTTAGATTACTTTGTCATGTGTGTGTGTTTTTTTGTTTAGTTTTTCTGTATTTTGTTATGTTTTGCTATGCTATCTTCTTTTATATTATGTTGTTATATTATATTATGTTATGTCAGATTATGCTGGGATAAGTTACTGTAATTTTTCTGGTAACATTGAAGTAGTGAGATTGCATGAACTAGTCCAGAGTTCGGGAATAGGAGTCTGGGAAAGAGATCCGGGGTGTATTTAGCGACTTATTTTTAGCCGTAATTTGTGTGGTTTCGGCCGTAATTTGTGTTCTTCTGGCCACCTGTGCACGCCAGTTTGACAGGATTAAGGTCTTATTATAATACAAGTAATTTTATATGTGGAATGCCACTATTTTCTTTATAACAGAATGTATACTACACGCATTTTTATAATAAGAAAAGAGCTATTGATATACGAATTATAATCCATTCAGTTCGGTTACACGTTTATTTTGTTTTTATTGTGGTTAGCATTAGGTGGTTTCTTTTAGATTAAGAATGCCTTTACGATTCCTCGAATTCCTTTCAAATTATCCTTAGGCTATTCTAACACCCCATCAAAAGAAGAGCAGTTTCATTTCGGCAGTCGTAATATTTCGCGTGCAGAACCCCACTAGCATGTAAATTTCCAAGAATTACTACATTACGTAATACAAATCTATTAATGCCATTAATACAAGTACCGGTATATTAAGAATTTTCATCAATAAGAGATTGCATAAGCCGAAATGTTACGCCAGCGATCGAAATCTTATCGATATCGAACAACTTGTGATGTAATTTGGGGTTTACTATGATCTGTGCAAAAGCACAACTATATATAATTATATATACCGGTATATATATATATATATATATATATATATATATATATATATATATATATATATATATATAACCCTAGCTGGATATATACTGAAAATTATATATTAAACTCATAATGTACGGTACTTAAAAAAAAAAAAAAAAAGATACAGAAAAAAGTAAAACGCATTGTTAAGGGGGTGGGGGCAGGCTACCCCCCCCCCCCCCACACACACACGCACTTTATTAGATGCATTAAGTAGAGAGTTATTTGAGATGGAAAATTCTATGGTCTGGAGCCTTGCTCTGAGAATTCCACGGGAGTGAAGTTGGAGGTTGAGTGGATAACTTCAGCTACGCACCGCCGTAGTAGTCTCCCACTGATTAAATGAACGATCTAGCTTACACAGAGGATTTCACATCATTTCCGCAGAACTTTGGGGGAAAATAATACAATACCTTCCCTGGATCCATGCATCGTGTATTCCGTGTACCGGGCAAATTAAAAAAATTATGCAATCCAATTAATTTATTCATAAAGCGCCTAAAGGTCCCCCTCGACTCAAATGGAATGTAAGTCATGGGTCCCAATTCGAACGTCTTAATAATACAAAAAGTAAAGGGTTCCAATGCGAATGGATCAATAATAACAATGGTGCCGACATCGGGGAAGAAAGAGAGGGCAGGAGGAGACAATTAGAGGCTGCAGGGCCCTTCCAAGTGGCGGATATTCTGCGTGGATTGCATGTATGTGGGGGTCTGGGATATTGAGTATTGCCGCTCACTGCCGCACCACACCCGCCGGACCAGATATAATAGGCACAGGGAACGGAGGGGTGGATGCTATTACAAGGAGTAGTTAGTATCTATAAGGCCTTGCGCTTCACTTCAAGGAGATACTCTACTTGAAACTAGAACAGTAACAACAACAGTAACGTCGACCATTCATAGGCCTTTGTCTTCGACGCAGGCAAAAAAAGAGAGTATACATTTCTAGTGTAGTGCACTCATTGACAGGTGTACAAAATGCTATCTATTATATTTGTAATCTGGTCTACTATGATATTAGCTATCTATCTATCTGCATATATATTGAAAATGTGTCTTCCAATTATAACCATTCTTTTAAATTAAATAATTTCCACCTCTTCAACTCTAGCACCCAGCCACTGCTTCAACTCTAGCACCCAGCCACTGCTGATTGTTATATCCGTCTTGGTATCATCCACATTATCATGGTCAGTTAGGATTGTAATTACCGGTACTTCAAAGAGTTGGTCTTGTTGTCTATATGCTCATAATCATAATCAATGGAATACCGGTAGGTTTTGTAGCTCTAGCTTGGCTTTTTCTCATCGCACTCGATCTTTCCTGAATGGTGGAGACCAGACATGCACAGGCTGTCCAGAACGAGCTGTATAGAACGTTATAGGTGGTAAAACCTTTTTCCTATACTTAAATTGTCTCTTATTATAGCCCAATATATTCTGACATATTTATTTTCTACCCCAATTCACTGCATGGGAAACTATAGCCCACTTCTAATCATAATTCACAAATATCTTTCTAAGTCGGTCACTTCTAGATTCCATCCAATTAGTTAATAGTCTATTCCGAGATTTTATGATGGCCTTGCAATTCTCCATTGTTGTGACATTTATCATTTTTAAAACCATTCATCCACAATATGAAAATTTATGCTGATTTTTTTCTATCTCTCTATCTATTGCCTGACGCCGTGATCCCCGAAGGGGTGGCCACGAACGAACCATCCCCATGCACCTCTGTCCCCAGTCAGTCGACGCCCCTTCCCCCAACCAGCACCGCCTTCGTTCATGTACTTCCTCACTCCATCCTTCTACCTCTCCATCTCTGTCCCTCCACCTCGCTCTTGTACACCCTCTTAGTCATTCTCTCGTTTTCCATACGTTCCATATGGCCGAACCATCTCAAGTTGTTCCTTTTCACACTTTCCAGCACATCTACCTCCACACCACACCTCCTTCTTACTTCCTCATTAGTCTGTCTATCCCTCCATGTAACTCCGCACGCACTCCTTAAGTAATTCATTTCTACTGCTCTCACTCTTGGTCTGAGTCTCTCAACCAACGTCCATGCTTCGCTTCCGTAAGTCGGTGTCGGGATTACCACACTGTCATGCAAGGACTTCTTCACTTCCATACTGACCACCCTATTTCTTGTTACTGCTTTCAGCGTTCCTACAACCCTCTTCCCCTGGTGTACCCTCTCCCACACTTCTTCATCCATAGTCCCATCTTTACTCAACACACTGCCCAGATACTTAAAAGTTGACGATCTCCATAGCCTGACTGTTCAACTTCACCTCACACTCTGTGACTTCACCCCTTTCGAAGACCATAACCTTGCTCTTCCCCACATTTACCTTCAAATTCCGTTTTTCGCACACTGTTCCAAACTCATTTACCAGACCCTGCAACTCCCATTCATTATCACTCATCAGAACTGTATCATCCGCAAACAGCAGTATAGGTAGCTACCACTCAATTCCCTCCCTTTTCAGCGATACACCAACATCCACTGCTCTTGATAGTATTTCTTTCATGACTCCATCCATATATACAGTAAACACCCACGAGGACATCGCACACCCCTGTTTCAAACAAACATTCAGGTCAAAGAACTCGCTCTGCTCACTCTCCACACGTACTGCTGCCTTTGCACCCTCATACATGCTCTTCACTGCTTTCAGCAACTTGCCATCTACTCTGTATATTCTAAGTACTTTCCACAAACCTTCTCTAATTTGTTTATAATTAATCATATTTAGGTTTCTACCATTAGGAGTTTAATGCAAGTTTAATGTCATAATGCAAACCCGATGACCACATTCAGCAGATCAGCATCGATGTAATTGACTAATTATAAACAGCTGAGAGAGAGAACGAGAGCGAGAGAGCGCGCGTGCGAGCACTAGTCTGAAGGAAAATTGTAGGAATTGGTTTGTCCCTTACTATTAATAGGCAGTTACCTTTATGGATTAAAACATAGAATGCATTTTATTTTATATTTTTCGTTTTTTTTTCCCAGGGCGATTTCAGATTTGGTAAAACTATTTTGAGTCTGAATTGATTTGTTATATATTTATCTCTCCTGTATTTCATTATTTGTACAGTATATACAATTAAATAATAATACCGGTATTCAAGCTGAGCCTTTTTGAGAAATTCGTGAACAGTATTGGAATATCGGAGAGCTTCAGTAAGTAATATAAACGTGTGACAAATGTTCGCATCGTGGTCCTTGGTTCTGGGAAAGGCCCTGCGCCATAGATATTACTGTGAACCAATATTTATGTGGGCTATTTTTGGTTTAAAGGTGGCATAACACGAGATCTTTTTTATCAGGCAACACTCCCCAGATTCGTTACACTGATATTGAAAACTATACCAACGATACAAAGGAATACTTATGAATACAAAGGAATACATAGGAATACAAAGGAGTACAAAGGAATAGAAAGGAAGACTAGCAACAATAGACCAAGATAAATAGTTAGGTGGCACCATTTGTTATTATATAATCCATCAATAAATCAATGGGGGCATACGCCGTGACAGCTCGTAGCCGCACTAACCTTCTGACTCCGCTATGGGGGATCTCCTCCGGCGAGGCTTCAGACATCTGCCCGCCCCATATCAAGTATCCTATCACAAGATTGGTCAACTTGCTTTAACCATAAGTTCCGTGGTCTTCCCCTAGGCCTCCTCCACTCAGGGTTGTCTTCTGTATAGACCACCTGGTGAGCAGGGTCCACATCAGGGATGCCAACCATATTCCCATACAGCCGAAGTTGGCGTTCACGGACCCTCACGGTACCCTTTCTAATAGGGTGGTATTGGTGGAACCTCCCCTCACATGCGAAGAATACTCAATACATGGGTGTACTGTACAGAGTAAGAAGCTGTGAGGGGGTTACGAACCCACGGAGACAGTTGAATACACCTAACTTCTGCGAAGCTGTTTTAGCATTGGTAATATGATCTTTCCATGAGAGGTCAGAAGAAAAAGAAATACCAAGAATATTGTAGAATATTGGAAGAAGATGGTTTGATTTGCGTATTGTTGAAGAATACGGTAAAGTAGATAAGCCCTCCGCCAATCACTGCGCTCCCTTTTACTTTCTTGCACAGCCAGCTGAGTTTGACAGCTCACGGCTGCAACGTGCCATGCCCTGCCCACCAGCCAATCAGCAGCATCCATTATCGGAGCGTGAAGCTGGACTTCTTACTCCACCTTAAAAGTCACTCTTTCTCTTTCCGAGTAGTTCCTTCTGATTATCCACTAACTAATACCTCGGTGCCAGCCCTGTACTCCCGTAAGCCGCCTAAAGAAGTTTATAATCAGCTTCCTGGGACTTATTATGAAGAGAAGAGAGAGGAGGTGAAGAAAGCAAGAATTCAGAGCGAGCGTGTCGCTGTGCGTGCCAGTCAGCCAATCATAGAGCAGGAGGGAGGGAGGCGTGACTATAAAGGCTACCGCGCGCGGGCTGCTGGGGTCATTCACCCCTCAGAACTCACCGGAGTACCACACCTGCAACCTACTTGCTCTCTCTTGCTCAGGCACAAAGGAGAACCAGGAACTCACTTTTCCAGTTACCCTGCCCTCACCTAAAGTCACAACACAGACCACCCCTGACCTCTCCTCACTTTCGCCCACTCGGAGGATGCACCATCAGTATCCTGCCGCCTGTCGTCACGTCGCTAGTCTGTACACATACAGTCAAGCGCTTCAAGAGGGACAACAGAAGGTGGACGGAAGTGAGGACTTCCAGAAGAGCTACTGGCCAGTTCTGAGGGGGTAAAGCACAGTTCCAGACACACACACACCTGATACAGCATACCAGAATATATTTGTTTAAGGACCCATATTGGGCCCGCATACGATAAGGAAAGAAAGAGAGATGTGGTTGACTAACCTGGTGGTTTCTATAAAAATGAATGTGTCCTTCTAGGACAAGACTAAAGGAAAAAGAATTTAGACTCGCCTGAATACATAAAGATGATGATGTGTTAATAATTAGATATATTTGTTAGCAACGGCACCATGCCGAAAGAGTTATTATATAGGATCTGATAGGAGAGATTAAAGATTAAAAAAGTAAAAGTAAAGAGGGGAGGGAAAGAATACTTTTGTTAATAAATGAGGCAACCAGTAAGTTAATGAGGGAAACAGTTGTTTAGTTGCCTAATAGATTAGCTATAGCTAGGGAAGGACACTAGTCCATAT
>JBAKBP010032021.1:0-23706 GCA_037953745.1 Lithodes maja
GTAAGTCAAGAATACCGTTAAGGCTGGAGCCCCTTTTCAAGAACTCCAGTCCCTTTCACAACGTATAGACTGCAGCCAAACTTGTATATATTGTAAGTGTGTAATAATCGTTTTACGCAACAATTCCAATACTGTTCTCAAGTTTTTACAATACCTGATTTTCATTGTAGAAGTGTTTTGCAATGAATATCGAATTAGTGAAAAACCTTATGAAGCGTTCAAGTTAATATCCATATGTGTACCAGTTCTGTACTGATCTGTGATTACAGTGACTCAGAGTGATTACAGTAAGAACCGATACAGATAAACATATATATAGATACTGTATATAGACTGACATATACAGCAATTATACAGTATGTATACAGGGTGTTTAAAAAAGGTGTAGCGATTTTAAATGTATGTTATTTCGTTTTTATATAACCTACACCATTCTTATTTTCAGTATTTGGTGTTAACATGTTGCCATTTAAGATCAGTGTAGTCGTTAGCTGTCATGGATTTGACAGTAAACCATAAAATAAAAAAATTTCAAATCTGGCATGAGAGCAAATCGTACATCACGGTTCGTTGTAGGTTCTCATGTTCAAAACCTTTCCTGTGCTTAGGTACTGCTACTTAATGTTTACAGTTGCCTTTGTGTGTATATATATATATATATATATATATATATATATATATATATATATATATACAGTATATAAATATATATATATATATATATATATATATATATATATATATATAGTGGGGTGGTTTACCTAGGATATTCAAACCTATTGTGCATTTTTTGATAAAAGCACCAATTTTGGCACAGAGGTAGACCAATATATTATGAACACATTTGGATGTGGAGCCATCGCCCAACTGTCCCCTGGCGGCTTGGCGGCCATTTTCCAAAATGGCCGCCAGCAGACACCCAAAAGACACACAGAAGTTAGATAAAGTTAGCTGCTGAAGGTTTTAGTGAATGTTTATTGAATGTTTTGAATCAAGACATGCCAGATAGCTCTTAGTCACATTTTGGGAGATGCTGCTGATATTAATTAACATATTTAGGCTAATTGCAGATGAAATGGCAACAAGGAAACCCATGATCAGGCATCAAATGCTGACATTCCTTGTGAATAGGCTAGATTCATTTAAGTTGTGGAAATGTTATCTGACCTTCTTCCTCTGTCTGTCAATAGCTATTCATGGACACTGCCCACGCCAATTAAGATGCCAATTAACAACATTATTAACACAATTATGCTAATTACATCGACAATACAACAACAATAACAGAACCAGATAGTGATAATTATGGTGGCTTGCTCTCATCAGATCAATCCTGGGCAAGTCAAATGTTATACTTCTGTGGTCAATGAACACTACTACATTTAATTATCATGTTAATTAACACATAATCTGCTAAATGCAATATGCAGAAAAGTTCACTGTTTTACAGTACCTGTAATATGATCCGGTGCAGTGGAGAGGTACAAAGGAGTACACAGGAAATCAAGCAACAACAGATCTAGTGACCCTTCTAGGCTGCTTGTCCTCCAAAACACTGAGGATAAGTGTCCAAACAGTGGTTTAGAGTGGGTAAGGGAACATTGGAAAGGGAACTACTGCCACTAACGTGGCAGGACTAGGAAGTTAGTAGGGGACATATGGGTTAGTAACTGAGGGGAGGATAAAATAAAGTTATTCATTTACAAACGCAGTCAGTCGCGGGTTTGATGCGAGATATTTGTCTAGGCGGAATTTAAATGAATCAACGGTGCTGCAGTCTATAACGTCTCGGGGAAGCCCATTCCACAAGTTGACAACTCGATTGAAGAAGAAATTCTTAGATTCGTGTGAGTTAAAAGATTTACCAATAATTTTGCAACCGTTTCCCCGCGTGTAATTAGATTGGTCGATAGTGAAGTACTTACTACAGTTCATATTGTCGATGCCTTTGATGATTTTGAACACTTGAATTAAGTCACCTCTTAATCTGCGCTGGGTTAAAAGAAATAGATTTAATTCTCTAAGACGCTCTTCGTATGGTTTGTTCTTTAGGCTAGGTATCATTTTGGTAACTCTACGTTGAACTCATTCTAGCTTGTTTATGTCTTTTTGGTAATAAGGGCACCAGCATTGAACGCAGTATTCTAGAAGAGGGCGGACTAAGGAATTGTAAAGGGTTAGGATTACGTCTTTGGATTTATGCTCAAATGATCTGCCTATAAAGCCAATTATTTTGTTTGCCTTCTTAACAACTTCTGAACATTGTTGACTCGGTTTTAGGTTACTCGATATTGTTACTCCCAGATCGGTTTCTCTGTTTACATTCTTAAGCTGAGTGCCATTCATCGAATAGTTTGCTTTCTCATTTAGGTATCCGATATGTAGTACTTTACATTTATCCGCATTGAAACTCATTTGCCAAATTTGGGCCCAATGTGACAATTTATCTAGATTGTGTTGCATATCGTCAACTTGATCTTTTGAGAGTACGCTATTTGCAATTTTTGTATCGTCAGCAAATTTTGAGATTGTACAGGTGAGACCCTCATCTATGTCGTTGATGTAAATTAGAAAGAGAATTGGTCCTAGTACCGATCCCTGGGGTACCCCGCTACTTACATTGGTCCATTTAGATGCCTTACCGTTTATGACTACTCTTTGCTTTCTGTCGCTGAGCCAATTTTCTATCCATTTCAACACACCGTCTTGTATTCCATGCGCTTTTAGTTTTAGCAGTAAACGTTTGTGGGGAACTTTGTCAAAGGCCTTTTGAAAATCAAGGTATATAATATCTACAGCTTTACTCTCATCGTAGAGGTTGAGGATATCGTGGAAGAAGTCTAAGAGGTTTGTTAAACAGGAACGTTTTTTACGAAAGCCGTGTTGAGTATCTTTAAGTATGTTATTTTCCTCTAAGTGATTTACGAGTCTGTCTCTTATGACCGTTTCTAGCATTTTACATACAACTGAGGTTAAGCTAATTGGACGATAGTTACTGGGTAGGGATTTGCTGCCTTTTTTGAATATCGGTGTTACGTTGGCTATCTTCCACTGATCAGGCATAGTTCCAGACTGCAAGGATTTATTGAATAGTAATGTCAGTGGTTTGGAGAGCTCATCCTTAGCTTCCTTTAGAACTCTAGGCGAGATTGTATCAGGTCCAGGCGTTTTATTTACCTTGAGTTTATCTAAACAATTCAATACTTCTCTCTCTGTAACGGTGATATTGCTTAGAACATCTGAATTATCAATCTGAATCGGCGATGGTGTAGGGATATCACTGAGGTCTTCTTTTGTAAAAACTGATGCAAAGAAGGTATTGAGGGCATTACTCATTTGTACTTCGTCTTTGGTGTATTCTCCATTTTCATTGACTAACGGTCCAACAGTTGAAGTAACTACTTTTTTCTTTCTGATATAACTATAGAATTCTTTCGGGTTTGTTTTACTTTGATTCGCAATATGTAACTCTAGGGTCTTTTTACTTTGCTTAATTAACTTTTTGGCTTTGCGTCGTAGCTCTACAAATTTCACCCGTTCTTCGTCATTTTGTGAGGATTTTAATCTATCATTAGCAAATTTTTTAGCAAGCAGGCAGTTTGAAATATCTTTATTCCACCATTTGGGCTTATTATTATGGCCTGGACGCCGTATTTTCGATGGTATGCAGTCTTGCACTGCTTTTAGGTAAGTGGTTTCGAATAACTTCCAAGATGTATTTATGTCGTCATTGTTAATTAAAAAGCTCCAGTCAGTTTCTTTAAACATAGCTCTAAGTTTATGAAAGTTTGCTTTCTTGAAATTAGGGACTTTTTCGATGCTACTATTTGGTTCGTTACTAGTAAAGTTGAAAGTGAAAGTTATCGTACGATGGTCGCTGTTACTGAATTCATCACCAACATTCAAATTCTCTATTAATTCTTCTTTTGTTGCAAGTACAATGTCAAGAACGTTATTACCACGGGTCGGTGTTCGAACAAATTGATAAAGCGAACTCTCTTGCAAGTTCGTATACAAGTCATGTCCGGAGTGTGAAGTAAGAGTATCGCCCCACTTGGTCACAGGTAAATTAAAGTCGCCAAAAAATACGGTATCTTGTGAGTTACTTACATCTGCAATTTGTTCATAAATTTCTCGGTCAGTTTGCACTGATTGAGCTGGAGGTCTGTATATTAATGCAAGTATTATTTTTGTACCTTTATTATTCTTTATTAGCACAAAAGATGTGTCGACGTTCACAATTTGAGGTTTTGACAAGAGGGTCGGGTTAAGACTTTCTTTGATATAAAATAAAACGCCACCTCCATTTTTATTTATTCGGCTTTTCTCAAACATTACATAACCGGGAAGTGAATACTCTGCTAAAAAGTCTCTATCTACTGTATTGAGCCAAGATTCTGTTATACCAATCACATCATAATTTTCAGTAAACACTAGTTCCTCTAAATCTGAACATTTATTGCGTATGCTACGAGCGTTTGCATAGAAAACCTTTAAAGTTGCGGTTTTAGAACTCACAGAACGTTCTTTAATCAAATTTTTGGTTCTGATCGGATCTAAATTTACATTCATGGCTGACATCGGTCCTCGGTCGTTATCCCTGGCGGTTTTGAATTTGGGTCGTGTTGGTGGAGCTTTATCCAAATTCGCGGTTCTTGACAGATTAGCATTTAATTCCTTCGCAGGTTGCCGCCCTCGCTGTCTTCGGTCCTCCTTCCTGGTTGTCCTGTGCTGAGTCGATTTCTTCTCCGAAAATCCTTCACCGCATCGTTGAGAAGACGCCCAAAACGTGCTGCTCCCACCTGGTTCAGATGAACTCCATCGTCCGAAAACAAATAGGTCAGTGAGTGTCTGAGTCAGCTGAGGTAGATCTGTCCACACTGCCCATGCTGTCCTCTTGCCATGTCCGGCGAAGCAGGAGACCGTGTCGCAGCTCGTCAAAGCATGAAACATCGGTAGTGCCTGTGCTTTCTCAGGGCCCAGAGCCCGCGCCATCTCATGGGCTGCCAAGAACCGGAAAGCCTTGCCCGTGCCGAAGGACACCCACACTTCGGCTTCCTCCTCCAGGGTGCGTGCCAGAGCCACTGCCAGGACAACAACATCAGTGTCTACTGTGCGGATGAGGATCTTCTTGTGGCCATTGTGAGCAGCGTGGGCAGCATGCATCATCATGCGGCTGTCGACTTCTTCGTGGTTGCAAGGAGCCAGGGCTGCAGTATCTAGGAGCGGTGTCTTGCTCAAGACATCATCTCCTTCAGTGATGACCAGCTCCTTGTCTGCAAGCTGGAATTAGTCGTGGAGGATGCCAGAGAGGAAGCTGAACAGCTCTGTCTTGTTCTCGTCGACTCTGAGGAAGCTGGCCCAGTTCCCGGGGATCGTTGCACCACCCACCACCCGTCTTCTCACCCCTTTTCCGCGCTTGGCTCTTGTTGTACCCTTCAACGAGTCTGTATTGTAGCGGTCCCACACCAGGTCCAGTCGCGTGGCTTGATGGAGTTTTTGAGAGTATGTAGGGCACAAAGACCTGCTGTGCATACTCATTGAAGCTTTTTGCTGTAGCTGGCTTCAGCATCTGGATGATGACCGCTCCATCTAGCACAATGCAGCTGGTTGGAGGAACCTCAGACTTGGGCTGAGTGAGGTCTTCTAGACAAGCGAGAAGATCACTCTTGACACCCAGCCGGATGCCACCGCCATCTGATAGTGCAGGGGGGCAGGCTTGGTTTTCATGTTTGAAGAATTCCTCTAGATTCCCATCCCGGTTCTGGCACCCGAAATACAGATGAGAGAACAGGTCCAAGTCATTCTTCAGGGATTTCATCTGCTGCTTGCCCTTTCCCGGAGGTTTTGAAGCAGGCTGACCGAAGATTTTCAGCTTGTTTCTGTGGATGGCATCTCCTATGGGTTTCGTTCTCTCCACCAGGCATTCTCTGACGAAGTTGTCAAACTGCAGCTGACCCACTTCGTGTGCATGACGGAGGGCGTCTACAGCTCCAGGTGGCGCGATCTCCTTGGTGTCGAGTACCAGCAGATCTTGAATCTCCTTTTCAAATGGATTCCTCAACTGACCCAGACACTCACTGACCTCTCCACTGCACCGGATCATATTGATGAAGATGCCATGCACACCATCGAGAGGTTCGTCATCCTGCTTTACGACAGAACAAGCACCGCAACCGATATCGACAAGGCACGCCGCAAACTGTTTGCAAAGAAGAGCAATGTCCAGCTGATCCCACCGACAAGTGCAGCGCTGAAGCAGCACGTCCGACGAGCAATATACCAGGGCAGACATGTCTGGGGTCAGGCCCTGGTTCCTGCACCAACATTGCCATCACCAACCGACTGGGGTTGGATCAAGACCAGCGACATGTACGAACCTCTCTGGACAACGCTCCCCGAGGCATCCAAGGTCTGCCGGGAGCTTGTCTCCTGCAAATGCCAGAAGGGCTGCATCAAGAAGTGCAAGTGCAAGAAGGCCAGTCTGGAATGCACACCACTGTGTGCTTGCGACGGGGAGTGCTCTCAGAACTGAACTCGCAAACTTAAGATGAAGATTCTGAACTGTTCCAGACAGTACACAGGTACTGTAAAACAGTGAACTTATCTGCATATTGCATTTAGCAGATTATGTGTTAATTAACATGATAATTAAATGTAGTAGTGTCCATTGACATCAGAAGTATAACATTTGACTTGCCCAGGATTGATCTGATGAGACCAAGCCACCATAATTATCACTATCTGGTTCTGGTATTGTTGTTGTATTATCGATGTAATTAGCATAATTGTGTTAATAATGTTGTTAATTGGCATCTTACTTGGCGTGGGCAGTGTCCATGAATAGCTATTGACAGACAGAGGAAGAAGGTCAGATAACATTTCCACAACTTAAATTAATCTAGCCTATTCACAAGGAATGTCAGCATTTGATGCCTGATCATGGGTTTCCTTGTTGCCATTTCATCTGCAATTAGCCTAAATATGTTAATTAATATCAGCAGCATCTCCCAAAATGTGACTAAGAGCTATCTGGCATGTCTTGATTCAAAACATTCAAGAAACATTCACTAAAACCTTCAGCAGCTAACTTTATCTAACTTCTGTGTCTCTTTTGGGTGTCTGCTGACGGCCATTTTGGAAAATGGCCGCCAGGGGGCAGTTGGGCGATGGCTCCACATCCAAATTTGTTCATAATATATTGGTCTACCTCTGTGCCAAAATTGGTGCTTTTATCAAAAAATGCACAATAGGTTAGCTTACCCGCTGTACTGCACCATACAGTGTTGTGCTGAGAGTATAATTACTTTATTTTGTTTTGCCCTTGTGGAATTGTGTTAGTTTATCATAAGTTGCACAATGATGTTTATTTGATTATTTCTGTATTGTTAATGAGAGCACAGGTGCCTAGTATAATTGTGTAGTCTAGCGATGTCTGGAGCTCTCCTGTCCTTTCCCACACTAAGCCGAGAGTCCTGCAGTCACCCCAGTCATAGACACAGCATAGTGCTGACGTACTGCCCGCGGTCTGTGGCAAGCTTGCCTCCTGCTCCCTTATTACCGCATATATTATTTTATTTAGTAGTGGCCCCTTCATCATTGACGATGCGCCTTAACGTAGGTAATGGCCAATCTTGAACTCTAAGCTTGCTTGTTCAAACTTCCCGCCCAAGGAGAGATCAAATACGATTGCCACACATCGTGAGCGAAACGCTCTTAAAAAAACACTCATGGACTCGCCATTATGATGTGGGGACCACTACTAGAAAAAACTAGTAAAAAATAAGTAAAATAACAAATATTAAACGTGATCTAGGTTGCGCTTGCCATGCGTCTGCTGTTGGGGTACGCCACGCCACACTCCCTGTTGCGGCCGAACGTTCTTACAATCCTTGGGCCCGTCTAACGTGGACGTGTGTCCCCGACACTCCCGCCTCCCCTTGTTAGTCACTGTAATAGACCATGCCCGGTGCCAATTGTAACAGTAATCCTGTCCAGATCGCCAATTGTAATAGATCATAAGACTAATAGGTTACTGTAACACTTGCCCATTATCTAGGAAATAAACCTATAATTGATAGTGTCGTTACTTTAGATCAAAAATAATAATAATAATAATAATAATAATCTTCTGGTTACTTATATAGCGCCCGTCTCTCCTCCTTCGAGGATTCGCAAGCGCTTGACTTTCTTTAGTCTACCAGAGACCATTACCCATCCCCCTTGCTCATGGGGAGATGGTAACCGCCGGCTGTATCCCAGAAAAACATTTCAATCTGAGCGGGGATTGAACGCGAGACCTTCAAGGTGGGAATCAGGCACGCTATCAACTGAGCCAGCCGGACGGCAAATATCCCTTGTGAAATTATGGCAACAAAAGTCCCAGAACATGCTGTACATTTATATCTATACTGACTCGATGCAGTAATATATTTGAAAAGAAAATTGCAGTTTCCAGCTTGCGGGATAATAGAGTACACGGATTTATTGTAATGATAGGTATATATTGATAATAATTATATTCTTAAAGTTAGTAAGAATTAAAGAAACAAACATTCCTACTAAAATGGTTTTATTGAATAGCGACACTGAAATTGCATTAATCAAAGAGACAATTTCATTCACACACTCAGCCACTCAATCTAACCCACTTACCTAAATACAATTACCCAGTATTATAACTACCCCTAAGATTACCCCAAATCATTATACTGATTACTGCTTGTCACACGAAATCTCACATCAACCAACCCTTTAGTCTACTGTGTTACTGAAATTGTCTAGCCCAGCAAATGACCGCATGATCGAATAGGCACGAGATTTTCCCACACTCACAGTACCCGTCAATCACACTCATCACTCTCTCTCTCTCACCTCCTCATCTCAGTTACGTGACTCGCTAGACTAATGAGAGTTGCCTAATTAAAGGGTCTCAAAACAGGCAGTACGACAAGTCCTAGGGAGTCAAGCCGACCATCCTCTAACAGTAACCTCACCCTCTGTGGGGTTGAGAGCTACGGCGTCACTCACCGACACACCACACACGTGACTCGCTAAACTAATGAGAGTTGCCTAATTAAAGGGTCTCAAAACGGGCAGTACGACAAGCCCTTCAAGCCGACAATCCTCTAGCGGTAGCCATCACCCTTTGTGGGGTTAAGATGCTACGGCGTCACTCACACACCCGCACACATCCACACACACGTGACTCGCTAGACTAATGAGAGTTGTCTAATTAAAGAGTCTCAAAACGGGCAGTACGACAAGCCCTTCAAGCCGACTATCCTCTAGCGGTAACCATCACCCTCTGTGGGGTTAAGATGCTACAGCGTCACTCACACACCCGCACACATCCACACACACGTGACTCGCTAGACTAATGAGAGTTGCCTAATTAAAGGGTCTCAAAACGGGCAGTACGACAAGCCCTTCAAGCCGACTATCCTCTAGCGGTAACCTCACCCTCTGTGGGGTTAAGCGTTACGGCGTCACTCACCACACCCGCACACATCCACACACACGTGACTCGCTAGACTAATGAGAGTTGTCTAATTAAAGAGTCTCAAAACGGGCAGTACGACAAGCCCTTCAAGCCGACTATCCTCTAGCGGTAACCATCACCCTCTGTTGGGTTAAGATGCTACGGCGTCACTCACACACCCGCACACATCCACACACACGTGACTCGCTAGACAAATGAGTTGCCTAATTAAAGGGTCTCAAAACGGGCAGTATGACAAGCCCTTCAAGCCGACTATCCTCTAGCGGTAACCTCACCCTCTGTGGGGTTAAGCGTTATGGCGTCACTCACCACACCCGCACACATCCACACACACCCCTGGCCACGTGCATAGCTAAATCAGTGGGATATCGCCGCAGGAGAACTATGTCGCCCTGGGCATCCCTAGCCTTTAGCATGCCCTCTGTGGGGTCATGCTTACACCCGCCATTCTCGGCCATAGCATAAGCTAATTCGGTCGGCGTCACAACCTTGGCCATGTGCACGGTCTTGCTCAGTCTTGGTGACTGGCCGACACACACACGCACACCACCACACACACGCACACCACCACACCTCATGCCGAATTCAGACATACGTTGACACTTGTCTAACTGAATTGGACTCACCTGATTATGGTTGAATTAGGGCACGAGGTGCCCTCGCAGCCCTGCCGATCCATTCATCGCGGGCACAACAAAATTGGACTATCTCGTTGGGGTCGGGCAGGAGGAGAATAAGGCCTGTCCTGGGCATTCCTGCCCCCTTTATAACCTCGGTTTTCCCCTCCCCCATCACATTCCTGCCCCCTTTATAACCTCGGTTTTCCCCTCCCCCATCACATTCCTGCCCCCTTTATAACCTCGGTTTTCCCCTCCCCCATCACATTCCTGCCCCCTTTATAACCTCGGTTTTCCCCTCCCCCATCACATTCCTGCCCCCTTTATAACCTCGGTTTTCCCCTCCCCCATCACATTCCTGCCCCCTTTATAACCTCGGTTTTCCCCTCCCCCATCACATTCCTGCCCCCTTTATAACCTCGGTTTTCCCCTCCCCCATCACATTCCTGCCCCCTTTATAACCTCGGTTTTCCCCTCCCCCATCACATTCCTGCCCCCTTTATAACCTCGGTTTTCCCCTCCCCCATCACATTCCTGCCCCCTTTATAACCTCGGTTTTCCCCTCCCCCATCACATTCCTGCCCCCTTTATAACCTCGGTTTTCCCCTCCCCCATCACATTCCTGCCCCCTTTATAACCTCGGTTTTCCCCTCCCCCATCACATTCCTGCCCCCTTTATAACCTCGGTTTTCCCCTCCCCCATCACATTCCTGCCCCCTTTATAACCTCGGTTTTCCCCTCCCCCATCACATTCCTGCCCCCTTTATAACCTCGGTTTTCCCCTCCCCCATCACATTCCTGCCCCCTTTATAACCTCGGTTTTCCCCTCCCCCATCACATTCCTGCCCCCTTTATAACCTCGGTTTTCCCCTCCCCCATCACATTCCTGCCCCCTTTATAACCTTGGTTTTCCCCTCCCCCATCACATTTTGAATTTGGTGCCAATGAAAAGACTGGACACTCCCTATGACCACGCCTACAACATGAACGCGCACACACGGCGGCCTACCCACGCTCACAAGCAAGAACGCACACACGCACACATGTACGCGAGGCGCCTAGCGGTACACAGGCCTATGCCCGTGCCTCCACCCCTCCCTTTCTCTACAGCTGTTCCCGCCTCCCCAATTTTTCCCGCGCTCGAGAAATATAGCTAACCCTATAGTATATAATCACAGTCATGGTCTGACCCGTGACAGACCTTCTTCAGTGATGGTGAGTCTTTGCTCATACATACATGATAGTGCTGAAGTCAGGTTAGATTATCGACTAATGTAGGCTGAAGTGTTAAATACAGGCCCAGGAGACTGTTTTTCTGGGTCTAAGCAATTGTGTTTGGTGGAGTCTTTGTTGTGATAAGGCAGAGCTCCCCACGTGTTACGATTCATTATCCTAACTCGCTTTTAGTTCACTTTTAGTCATGAGGCTTCTTTTAGGGTGAACTGGAGCCTGTTGCTCGGTCCCTTCAGGGTGTGCAACCAGTATGCCACGTGGGCTAGTACCGTTGGGTTTTCTCACTTAGCTGAGGGGCCCTGGTACAGAGCCATGCTGCTCTGCAATCTTCTCTTCGTGTCTTCGACGTGTTGTGTGTGGTCATCGCTGGATTCGCAGGTTTGTGTGATATGACTGAATTCTTCGCCACTTGCTCCCATCTAGTTGGCCTCATTAGGTTGCATTTATATATGGTTAGGATGTGTTATCATTGCTTTTTATTGATTATTCGTGTATAACCATTCCATGTATGTAAACGTTTATTTCCTTGGGTTGGAGGGTTGGCCCTTCCGGTGGGATTTTGGTTAAAGTGAGACTTACATAATAACAACGTGCCCTCGTGCGTTTCCCGTGGTTTTTCCGCCAGGAAACGCTCGAGGTTATGTTAAAATTCAGTTTTCCTCGCTTGGTGCGGGATCATAATGGATTTTGTTTGAGTTGTTTACGGCGTATAGTATGATTCCGGATGTTCCGGCATGTTACTAAACAAATCGGTTTGCGAGCGGTTACGGCTAAGCCTTCCCTCGTAATCACTTTTTCCGCTGCATAAACTTCACAAAGAAACACGTTCATTGCTTGGTACTGTCGAACGTTTAACCGGGAGGCAATTAGTGGGGAGCCACTGCCGTCGCGTTATTAACGGCTGAGCCGAGAAATTAACTCACCCATTCCGATCTTGTAGCTTTCAGTTAAACTGTTTGCTATTTAATTTTTGGCGACTGGTCCGCCGGGGTCTAGAATTCAATTCCGTTAAGCGTTGAGCGCCGGGGTGGATTCTTGCATCACAAGACGGGCTGGGTCAGTGTTATTCACTTAGGTAAGCAGTTAAAACTCAGTAACACATGGTCGGTTACAGCCTACTCACATTACATTTCTGGGGAATGTACTTAACGTAAGGGGAATTAAGATTGTTTAGTGATTATTCAAGTCTTCCTTCTTTTTTATGTGGAGATAATATTTTATTATTAGCTTTGACAGCCTAGCGTGTCCCTATGAGCATTGATTCTTGGAATTTTCTCTCACGACAGGTTCGCGTGTGGGTCGCCTAGGATTGTCAGCATCTCCCGGCGGGGAGGAAGAGTAGTCATGGATAAGAGTTTGTTCTCTTTTTGCGCTACCTTGGGTTGTAATAAATTAGCGGTTATCGGTCACCTACTATTCGTGAAGTGTGTACCTTGTCTTGACCGTTCGAGAGGGTATTGGTTGTCCCAATCTTGCCCCAAATGTTCAGCCCTCCGCAATGCTTTTGTGAATCATGCGGACAGCCAGTGTAAAACAGTCCTTCTTCAAAAAATTAAGTTTGAATTTGTTAATTACTGTAAGACAGTCGCTCATAAGTCCCTCCAATTAGATGACCCCGCTTTGGATAAACTACTTAAGAGCTCCTTGACTTCACCCACTTCGGGTTCTGTTAGTGACACTTCCTCCCGCCCACCCAAGCTACCTCGGACCCAAGATCCGCCGAAGGCGCCGGAGACGTCTAGCAGGCGTGACAGGTCCCGCTCCCCTATTTCAAGACTGAAGTCCCCGTCAGTAGACCAAGCTTCCAAGAGGTCTCGCTCTAACTTTGATGATGCATTATCCGCCGGGGACAAGTCAAAGTCGAGCAGAAATAGGAAGTCCTCATCAGGGAAGAAGACGGCGGATCGTCCGCGTAGTTCTACCAAGAAATCTTCCACTAGGAGTGACACATCAGGAGACACGTCTAGTTCTGTCTCAGGCCACACCCCCAGGTTTACTATTCCCCTTAACCCCAACCCGGAGCCTGTAGCTGTCCCAGTGTTAGGGAGGAATAGGGGCAGCAATGTAGTTTCTGACCGGCGAGAGCATGATAGCTCTACGTACCGGCCTTTCTCTGTTCAGGAATCCCAATTATATGATATACCGGATTTAAATATTATTGACCTGTCGGAGCCCGGCATTCCCGACAATTCACAAACAGTTACATTTGAAACCGCTGCCCGGGTTGACGAGTCTCGGTTGGAGGCTGAACCAACCCCCTCAACCCGGTCACCGGGTTCCCATATACGCCAACAAAGAGTATATACTGAGGAGCTGGCGTCTGGCCAACGCCCAGCTTCTCAACAATCTGGAATGCAGGACTCCGAAATGTCTCAGTCCGCGTCCCAGTCTGACCAGGAGAGTGGTGTTTATGTAGCTAAGGATCAGTTGCAAGAGCTTTTTGACTTCATGAAGCAGGTAAAAGGTGAGCGACAGTCTGTTATTCCTACACCAGTAGCCCCGGTGGTGCGACCTCTAGGACAGGTGTTAGTACAACCTCAAGTTATTGTAACTTCCCCGCCCCCTGCTGTCACTGCCAATTCTGTAGTGCCGGCACCGGCTGCTACTGCTCTTCTATCATCCGACCTGAAATTGTTTTCTGAGTTGTTACCCCCTCCACTTGACATATCTATTCCTAGCAAGAAGGGCCCTATGCCACTGTTGTATGGACCGGATACTTCCTGGTCAGTCGTAACACCAGTTCGCCCAGAGGTCGCAAAGCCCACGGTTACAGGGGAGTTACCTGTTCCTGATCATTGGGTGATAGAGGCGAGTGATACGAAAAAGTTAAGGGCCAAGAACCAGTCGGGTGAGGTTCTCAATGTTGTCATTAATGCTATCCCCATATTTTTCAGTCCTGATTTCTATGTCTACAACCATGCCTCCTACTTATGCCGGAAAATTATTTTCTGACTGGACCAAATCTGATGGGATGAATGATCTTAAATTGTTGCAGGGGTTGACCCCTGAATTTAATTCTACCCCCTTCAGGGACTCTCTTGGGTCATCTTTGGTTCATATCAAGGGAGGGGAGTCTGGGCCGTGGGTTGCTTGGGGACATGAGGCCCAGCTGTTCGCCAGCACAATCACTAACAAGAGTATCCATCAACTCCCGTCAGAGGACAATCATTGGTTCTCTATGCCAGTAGGCAAGGTGGACGGGATACCCCAATATATGTTTAACTTTCTTGGGGCACCAAAATTATCTTTGTGTCAGTTGCCTGCACCTTTCTGTTCTCCCACACAGGTCCAGATCGACAAAGATTTTAAAATGAGGCAAAAAGCCTGGAGGCTGGCGTCTCAATACCTTCTCAGCCGCCAACTTGGAGCCTCTTTGGCTAGGACGGCTGAGTCGGTAAGGGACGCCGGAACCCAGAATGCTCTCTCTCTGACCCGGCGACTTTTTTTCCAAAACTCCATTCAGTCTCTGGGCGATATTCGGATGGCTCTCTTTGAGGCCGTTCGAGTGCATCAAGACCTGAGGGTGTACTTGGTTAGGAAGCTTCCGGCGGAGATTGGAAGGAGACTTATTTTATCTAATGTCTTTACAGCTACAATAGCCTCAAAGGAAGCATGGCGCACCGTTAACTTCCTCCTTGACTCACAGGCAGCCACCACTTCTAAGTCTAAGGGTGACCAGCCAGCTAAACAAAATTCCAAAGCTAAGAGTTCATTTCGTGGCCAGTCACAGTTCAGTCAGTCATCCAAGACTTTCACAGCCCCTGCTCATACCGGGTCACCTAGAGGGCGTGGCCAGCCCAGGGGTAAAGGGAGGTGGTTTCGGGGTCAGTCCAGGGGTAAACCCGGCGGCGATGGTAGCAAGGCCTCTCATCTCCCCATTCCAAAGTCAGAGTCACAACCCTCCTCTTCAAAAAACTGAGACACCACAAGGCTCTCTCACTCCCAGTGCCAAGGCAAGGCAAGACGGATCCGAGAGTAGTACTGCCGGACAAGACCAGTCATGTGACTGGCAACTTCCGAGATTATTTCCAGGCATGGCCCCGGCGAACATGGACAAGGACAGTGGTCCGCAAAGGTCTCTCGTGGCGGTGGTCCCGGCGACCCCGTTTACGTATCCCCACAGAGTACAATCATGTTTCTTTAGAGGTGGAATCTATCGTCAAAGAGATGCTACTGAAGCATATCATAATCCCCAGTCCTCAGTCAATGCCAGTGTTCATATCCCGGTTGTTTTAGGTGCCAAAAAGGCACAGTGTTCGGATGAGACCGGTGATCGACTTCTCATATCTCAACACCCACATTCACAATCAGTCGTTCAGGATGCTGACTGTGAATCAGATCAGATTGTCACTTCCGCCGCAAGGCTGGATGTGTTCAATAGATTTGACAGATGCCTACTGGCATGTCCCAATCAACAAACGCTTTCAAAAGTTTCTAGCTTTACGCAACAGGGATCAAACGTTTGTCTTTCAAAGAATGCCCTTTGGATTAAATCTAGCACCCCAAATTTTCACAAAGATAGTCCGACAGGCTTTGCTACCATTGCTCGAGCGGGGTATCATGGTGTTATGGTACCTGGACGATTGGCTGGTGGTAGCACAATCCGAGATAATATGCCTTCAACATGTTCAACAGGTTCTAGATCATGTAGCTGCCTTAGGATTCAGGGTGAATTTAGCAAAGTCCTCCCTCATTCCCACCAGGAAAATTCAGTGGGTGGGCCTTATCTGGGATACCAAGCTTCTCACTCTGAGTCAGAGCGAGGACAATCGTCAGAGGTTTCGCAAGAAACTCTTTCGGTTTCTTCACTCTCAGACGACAACGAGGAGGATCTGGGAATCTCTGGTAGGCTCACTCAATTGGATACAGCTGATGGTACCGTTAGGTTGTCTGAAGGTCAAAAGAATTCTCTTGGAAGGGAACAGGTGCTTTCCGCTTTTACCGGCGGAAACACTGAGGAGAATTCCAAAATTAATCCACAATCTTCTGGCGGCTTTGGCGAAGCCAAAAGTAATTCACTCCTCCTTGACTTGGACAGCTCTGCCTCCGACGGTTTGGGTAGATACAGACGCGTCAGGAACCCTGGGATAGGGTTACCAGTCAAATTTGGGCCATCAAGGTCAGGGCCTATGGTCAATACCAAATCATCTTCATATCAATGCCAAGGAGTTGCTAGTCCCACTATTCTTTCTTCAGGAGCACGGCATGAGCCAGGCGGGAAAGTCCCTAGCCTTCAGAATGGACAATTTGACTGCAGTGATATGCATTCAAAAGTAAGGGTCAGCGAGATCTCGAATGTTACAAGGGTTGTCGGAGAAGATATTTCGTCTAGCCGCAAGGCTCGGGATACATCTTCACGCAACATATCTGCCCGGCGTGGCGAACGTGTGGGCGGACGCTCTGTCCCGGAGACAGAGCACTCAAGTAGAATGGGCTCTCAGACAAAACATCTTTCAAGAGATGATTGCCGAACCCTACCATCCACAAGTGGACTTGTTCGCGTCAGAGGCAAACCACAGGCTGCCTCAGTACCTCACACGCCGGAGTCAGACTCCGGCGGGGGGTCCGGACGCATTTCTGGTAGAGTTGAACAAATGGAGCTCCATTTATCTGTTTCCACCTCCAGACGCATCCTTAATGTGCAAAGTAGTTCACAAACTACGGGATTATCGGGGCATGGTCTCGATGATCGCGCCTTTGTGGCCGGCTCAAGTTTGGTACAATCAATTGAAGACGTGGTGCGAGAACCCGGTGTCACTCCGGATCTCGTACTTCCACTTAGAGACAATTGGAAACCTCCAGACCTCGCTGACTTTTGCCTTGTGGACATTCAGAAGGCCAAGTGGCTAGGCCAGTTTGGGGAAACCGTGACTCAAAAGTTGATTAATCAGTATGCTAAATCAACACAAAGAAGTCACACTGGAAGTCATTTACTACCTGGATCGTAGAAACTGGTCAACAACAGTCCTCAGTGGCTCTGGTGTTTAATTATTTATATTACCTATTTGATATTCAAAAGTTGTCAGTTGTCACATTAAGGAATCACCTCACAGCAATTAGGACACCTTTTTTCGATTTAAATGGTCTGTCTGTGCCGGAGGCGGAGGAAAAGGGTTTCATGAGGTCTTCCTTCAGGCTTCGCCCTCCTCCTCGTCAACTCACACCCACCTGGTCCCTTGACCTGGCCCAGAGATGCTTCAATCCCGTAAATACTGTAAGGATGCTCCCTTTGAATTAAAACTTAAGAAGGCCATTTTTCTAATGGCATTGGCTACGGATGACAGGGTGTCTGAGTTGGCGGCGATGAGTTCGGAGCCAACATGTTTTAAGATTTTCTAGGCATAATATGAGTGTCCATATTGCTCCTGCTCCTAACTTTATCGCAAAAAATTAGCATAGTAATCATGTTTTCACAGAGTTCGAAGTGCCGGCTCTGAAACAAGGTGATAGGCTCCATTTACTTTGCCCAGTGCAGTCACTTATGTCATTTATGCGGGCTTCCCGGCCATCACAGGCGGGAGCCCTCTGGGTTTCACGGACAGGTAAACGTCTGCAAAAACGCCGGCTAGCTGCGTTATTGGTGGAAGTCATTCATGAGAGTAATCCCGGCGTGTTGGCAAGGTCCCACGATATCCGTAAATGGGCGGTATCACTCAGATTCCTCCATAATTACTCATTAGATGATATTCAACAGACCCAATTATGGGCATCAAATCATACATTCCTCACACGTTACCTGTCCGTGAATCTCATGAAACCTTCTCGTGCATGTGTAGCATTAACCCCTAACTATCGGCACGCAACATAAGTCGAGTATAATAAATCTGGACTATCTGGCGGCGCGCGACATAGGTCGTGTGGCAATTTCAGCACGTAATGTTGCTGAGAGAGAGAGACAAGTGGTGGCAGGAGAGTAGCGAGCGTATGACTGCTCCAGACCACCGCGGCGAACCTACTGACACGAATCCCACCTCCTCCCTCCCTCTCTCACTCGCTACATACTGAATTGTATGAGGAAAGTACCGAATTACATGCTTTTTGCACTCGTGTTGCGCGGTTGTTGCAAGAAAACTAGCGGTCATAAAAGGATCGTTGTGGTGTCATTGGAAAGCTCTGTTTATGCCCTTTCAGGGATAGATACTTGTTTTACGCTCTGGGTCTTATTTAGGCATGAAAATGATCACGTAAACAGCCCTATTTTGGGTAAAAACACCCCGCTGGTGGCTACATATTATATACCGCCTAGGCCGCTCATAAGGTGTTAAGGCAGCAAGTCTAATTTTAAGCTATTTTGTAAGAAAAGGGGGAGGGGGGGGTGGAGTATCCTAGCTAAGGACTCCACCTGCCTCTGATGTGATACAAAATGTAACGAGTATTAAGGTCATATGATAACCCCTTCCTAAGACTAAAATAAGTCTAGTCAGGAAATTTTATGTTTTATGTTAACTTTATGTATGGCACTGGAGTTTTCTATATACTCATTAATCTTAAGGATTAGGATTAAGAGAGAGTACAAATATTTTTGCAATAGTGTACCTGGGCCATAAATATATAGGCCAACATGTTATCAATATTTGATACAAATGAGATTCTCATTTATTTTTATAGACTAAGCATAGTTTATTGTGTGTTGCTCCAACTGTTCTATCAAACGTAAAGGTGCTAACACTACAGGCCTCCTTTAACCCTTCTTTGGCGGCGCGCAACTTATGTCATGTGAAATTAATATGGACTAAGTGGCGGTTCACAACTTATGTCGTGTGCCATTTTCACCACGTAATGTTGCTGAGAGAGAGAGATAAGTGGTGGGAGGAGCATAGCAAGGGTATGACTGCTCCAGACCACTGCGGCAGACCTACTAACATGAATCCCACCCTCCTCCACCCTCCTCCACCCTCACGCACTCGCTACACAGGGAATTATGTAGGGAAACTACCTAATTACATGGTTTTTGCACTCGTGTTGCGCGATCGTTGCAAGAGAACCAGCGGTCGTACAAGGATGGTTGGGGTGTCATTGGAAAGCTCTGTTTATGCCCTTTAAAACCCCTAAGTGTCGGCGCGCAACATAAGTCGAGTATAATAAATCTGGACTATCTGGCGGCGCTCGACATAGGTCGTGTGGCAATTTCAGCACGTAATGTTGCTGAGAGAGAGAGACAAGTGGTGGCAGGAGAGTAGCGAGCGTATGACTGCTCCAGACCACCGCGGAGAACCTACTGACACGAATCCCACCTCCTCCCTCCCTCTCTCACTCGCTATATACAGAATTGTATGGGGAAAGTGCCGAATTACATGCTTTTTGCACTCGCGTTGCGCGGTTGTTGCAAGAAAACTAGCCATCATAAAAGGATCGTTATGGTTTCATTGGAAAGCTCTGTTTATGCCCTTTCAGGGATAGATACTTGTTTTATGCTCTGGGTCTTATTTAGGCATGAAAATGATCACGTAAACAGCCCTATTTTGGCTAAAAACACCCCGCTGGGCGGTACATATAAATAAACCGCCTAGCCCGCCAATAAGGTGTTAAGGGATAGATACTTGTTTTACGCTCTGGGTCTTATTTAGGCATGAAAATTATCACGTAAACAACCCTATTTAGGGTAAAAACACCCCGTTGGGCGGTACATATAAATTACCGCCTAGGCCGCTCGTAAGGTGTTAAGAGATGCCGCCTGTAACCATCTTTGTTATTTTTATATATTAAACTGATCTTATTAGTACGTGTTTCTTTGGACCATATCTGGTTTATTAGTGGTTTTTTGATATTTATGATGAATGTCCCCCTCCAGTCTTGAGATATCAGGCGCATCGTCAATGATGAAGGGGCCACTAATAAATTATAGGTTTGAGTCCCGAAGGGAAGAAGGAAAACCTAATATTTAGTCGTGGCCCCGGAATCATTGACGATTTTGGCCCTCCCTCCCATCCCCTTCCCATTCATCTGCTATATTTTGAGAGTCTTGATATGTCAGATTTAAGAACGTTCGGCCGCAACAGGTAGTGTGGTGTGGCGTACCCAAACAGCAGACGCATGGCAAGTGCAACCTAGATCACGTTTACTATTTTTTATTTTACTTATTTTTTACTAGTTTTTTCTAGTAGTGGTCCCCACATCATAATGACAAATCCGTGAGTGGTTTTTTCAAAGCGTTTCGCTCACGATGTGTGGCAATCGTATTTGATCTCTCCTTGGGCGGGAAGTTTGAACAAGCAAGCTTAAAGTTCAAGATTGGCCACTACCTACATTAAGGCGCATCGTCAATGATTCCGGGGCCAGTACTAAATATTAGGTTTTCCTTCTTCCCTTCGGGACTCAAACCTATAGTTTTCTCATTGTATAGTAGTGGGGCAGGTCTGGAGTCATTTTAAGCATTACCATTTTGTCTTAACCTTATCAGTTTGCCAACTAGAGTTTTCTGCATTTTTGTTAGTTAGGGTTACTGCAGCCTTTTGGCATTCTTAGATATAAGCTTCACACCCTTCTTCCATTTCCTTTCCTTTATTCTACTGTAATGTGAATTATTATTGTATGTTTATATTGTGTATGATTGAGGTTGATATCTACAGTGGTTTGGTGACTGGCTTGACCAGCTTTTTAAAAGCCAACACCAACCTACTGAGATATCAACCCTTGTGTATCATATGCAGGCTTGGCACCTACTCTTGTTAGGCTACTGCATGAGACTCATTTCCATGGTTTTTGCTTCATATCATTCTCGGTTCCTGAGCGACTGGGCATGATATGGATTGTTCTGGGAGTCTAGCAGTATTTTAGTTTAGCACTTTTGCGCAGTTTAAAATAACCGAGAAGTACTCGTGACATACTAATAGCACTATCAACTCGGAGTCGGATAGGCCCAGACTCTGAGACAGTAGATATTTTTGCGTCTCCTTTTATTACTGCTTTAATAGAGCAAAGAGGAAGATAACTTCTTTTCTTAGAGAACCTGCGTGTCTTGGTGTTTGAGTCAGATATTAAGAGCGTGTCTGTTGCAGGGTTAGTGTAGTACGGCGGGCAGTGTTGGGTGCATGACTACAGCATTGTTGTCTTTTTGCTACAGCGTTTCTTTTTGGACAGTGCTGTGGGCTAGGCTATTGGAGCATCTGCTTTCCCCGAAGCCTCCCCTCGTAACAATATACAGTATATATATATATATATATATATATATATATATATATATATATATATATATAAACTTTATACATTGTGTGCTGAATTGTAACATAAGTGATACACATACAGTGTGTGCTTCAATCGTGTACGTGTTCATATCAAAACACAATGACTTATTGAAACACTTCTAATATGTATAATTTTTGTTACTTTTGCACACACAGTATTTAGAGCATGGACAGATAATGACATATCACTATCACTTCAAAGAAGCCTCCAGCAGACAGAAATGGTTAATACAGACACTTTCAGTATTTCAAGGCCTAGGAGCCTTTTCTTCCAGGTGACAATAAAGGTCATAATCTTAAGCTGGTATCATGCGACCACTTATTCCTCTAAGTATTATCACTGGCTGGCAATTAACGAGGTAAACATTTACACCTAAATTGATCTATCGTTAGTTTAGCCTCTAATACCAGTGGAAGAGACCCCAGTGTATTGCCATGAACATTTGACTGTCGGATGGTAACTATGGAAGCTCAATAATATTGTGATACCCCCTGCCCATTTCCCACCTACAAGAATCACTCTCCAACTTATCACAAACATCAAATCATGATGAATCTTGAGATTTGACCCCAATTTCACTGTCGATGCGAAGCGCTACAGCATAGCTTTACAATGACACAGAACACCATGAACGTACCTACGGTGAACCTACAGAGCCGTGCGAACTGTCCCAGAATTTGACGGTTGACAACCTTGGAAGCTTGGAAGTGGCACGAACCATCCACGGCATCCCACGAATTACCAAGAAGAACCACGACTTTTGCTTCCGATATCTATTTGTACAAGTATCTGTAACCTGAAGACCTCATTAAACGTGACCCTTTATATGACTGGCTTGACTTCGCACTAACATAATCGGGGAACATTGAAAACATGTTGTTTGAATATATTCAAGCACACAAATTCAAGTACATATAAATGCAGTGTATGAATGACTGAACCTGCAATTATTCATTGTGTCAAGAAATTGCAAGATGAGGAAGATGATAATACGTTTACTTCATATGAATGATAGCAGCGTTCAAAGCGATATACAGTATGCATCACTAGACTTCCAATCTAATAGAAATTTAGCAATATACTGGGAACAAAATGTTGATAAGTTCCTTGTTTATTTATTATTGAATTACACATATATTTTCATGTTTCCGCAAAAGACAATTGAAATAACAATATTTTTTCGTTGCGAAGGGTCGCAGATTCGCAGTGTTATATTTACTCGATGTGAAATCAGTCACCAAATGTGCAATAATCTAGGGACCAGACATTGATACGTTGTTCGGTTGGTTATTACACAATACATATACTGTACATATACAGATTTTTGCAATACAAAAAACCTTGTCAAGAAAGTAGTAGATGTGAAATAAAATAAAATAAATAATTCTAGCGAATGACCACACTGTAAAATAAAACATAATAAATTAGTAATTATGTTTTTATATGCATTGATATGTTTATGAGGAATTTATCTTATATAATACTGTAATAATAGTAAAGGCCAAGGAAAACTTCTGTGGACATTGTTATTTAAATCGATGGATAGGCGCCAACATAGCAACACAAGAACAACACAACAAAACACTTGGTTGTGAACATTCAGTCTGCTCTTGTTGTTGTCCAAGTAAAGATGCTTTATGTATATTATTGGCCAGTTAAATGCTACATTGTAGATGTAGTTGTAGATTGAGGGTTAGGGAGTCATAAAATACACAACAAATTGGTACATAATGCTTGATATATTGGCGGCCGGCATAGCAACACACACACACAACATATAAGTGTGAAGCACCAGTATGTGTGTCTTGTTGTCCAAATAAAGATGTGGTATGTGTTTTATTGGCCAGTTACATGTTACATCGGAGATGTAGCTGTAGGTGAAGGGTTAGGGAGTCATAAAAGACACACATAATGATTCAGATTGAGCTAAAAGGGGTTAGTACAAGTCAAAGTTGGTGCACAACTTATTTTAACCCGGCAAAAGCGATAGGCCTTCCGTAAGTGTCTGCTAGGCGAACGTGTTAGGCTTCCAGAAGAACAGCCCATAACAAAATATAAATAAAGAACGCCCCAATACTGGTGAAATTGGAAGCAATATGCGATTAGGTGGTATGTATACTTATAACCACATCCTGACTTTCACTAACATATATCTTAACACCCCTCTCC
>JBAKBP010032022.1:0-23705 GCA_037953745.1 Lithodes maja
CATTCTCATATATTTTCATAACAATAACAATGCATGGAAACAATTGCGCATAGCTCACGAACCAATTACTCTATATTATTTTTGTTTTCACCATTGGAATGAGCACAATTTTCCGATTCCGGTGATATATACAGTTATATACGTATCTGACCAAATAACGCAACCACGAGGTGGGGAACAGCTCGGAACCCGGCTAGCATCGCCGGAACAGAGACGGGTGAAGCGTAAATATTCGCATTTTGGCTCTTCATTTCAAATATTCATAGCGCAAAAAGTATTTGTCCTAGGAACTTCTAGTTTGTTTTATACTCATCAGCATTATTTGCCGTATTCATTCAGCCTAAATTTAAAACCATACACTTCGTAGCAACGAAATAAATCGAAAATGTTATAAACCATATCAATCAAAATCAGATTTTTTTTTTTTCGGTCATTGCATGGAAACAATTGTGCATAGCTCGCGAACCAATTATGCTATATTATTTTGGTTTTCACCATTGGAAAGAGCACAATTTTCCGATTCCGGTGATATATACAGTTATATACGTATCCGAGCAAATAACGCAACCACGAGGTGGGGAACAGCTCGGAACCCGGCTAGCATCGCCGGAACAGAGATGGGTGAAGCGTAAATATTCGCATTTTGGCTCTTCATTTCAAATATTCATAGCGCAAAAAGTATTTGTCCTAGGAACTTCTAGTTTGTTTTATACTCATCAGCATTATTTGCCGTATTCACACAGCCTAAATTTAAAACCATACACTTCGTAGCAACGAAATAAATTGAAAATGTTATAAACCATATAAATCAAAATCATATATTTTTTTGTTTTCGGTCACTGCTTGAGAACTATTGAAGATAAACAATTTCTGTTTCCAGATTTGGAAAGAGGAGAAAAAATACTATTATTTGAGCAAAAAAAAATATATGGTCATCACTCACAATTTAGAGCTAGGACGGTGTGAAGACAATTGCATGGGAAATAATTGTATTCCGGACTCATTTACACTTTCATATTTCGATTTATTTACATTTTTTTTTATTTTATCATGTACTATAAATATTCCTCTTTCCATTGATATATGATACATCACAATAAACAGCATTCTGGTGGATGGAAATCGCGAAAAATGTAAGGCTTCGACAACACTCATGAGCCAAATTCAAGACCCAAAATACTTGTCAAGCGCCAACTCGGACTTATTGGAACATAATATGATGGAGAGAGTTAACTATCCTAGTTTTTAGGGTGATTTTAGCTCTATTATATGTCTACGTCTCGTGTAGATAGCCTAGTTATAGGGGCTCTAAATCCCGTTTTATGTCTCCACTATACAAGACCAATTCACTTTAGTGTACAATCTCAGAAAATATTTTTTGAGATAATATTATTTTGTCAATTCAATCTTAACTAGCCTAGTTTTTAGGGGGATTTTAGCTCTATTATATGTCTACGTCTCGTGTAGATAGCCTAGGTATAGAGGCTCTAAATCCCGTTTCGTGTCTCCACCATAAAACACCAATTCACTGTAGTGTACAATCTCAGAAAATATTTGTTGAGATAATATTATTTGTCAATTCAATCTTAACTAGCCTAGTTTTTAGGGTGATTTTAGCTCTATTATATGTCTACGTATCGTGTAGATAGCCTAGTTTAGGGGCTCTAAATCCCGTTTTATGTCTCCACTATACAAGACCAATTCACTTTAGTGTACAATCTCAGAAAATATTTTTTGAGAGAATATTATTTTGTCAATTCAATCTTAACTAGCCTAGTTTTTAGGGTGATTTTAGCTCTATTATATGTCTACGTCTCGTGTAGATAGCCTAGTTTAGGGGCTCTAAATCCCGTGTTATGTCTCCACTATACAAGACCAATTCACCTTAGTGTACAATCTCAGACATTTTTTTTTGAGAGAATATTATTTTGTCAATTCAATCTTAACTAGCCTAGTTTTTAGGGGGATTTTAGCCCTATTATGTGTCTACGTCTCGTGTAGATAGCCTAGTTATTGGGGCTCTAAGTCCCGTTTCATGTCTCCACCATACAAGACCAATTCACTTTAGTGTACAATCTCAGAAAATATTTTTTGAGAGAATATTATTTTGTCAATTCAATCTTAACTAGCCTAGTTTTTAGGAGGATTTTAGATCCGTTATATGTCTACATCTCGTGTAGATAGCCTAGTTAAACGGCTCTAAATCCCGTTTCGTGTCTCCACTATACAAGACCAATTCACTTTAGTGTACAATCTCAGAAAATATTTTTTGAGATAATATTATTTTGTCAATTCAATCTTAACTAGCCTAGTTTTTAGGAGGATTTTAGATCCGTTATATGTCTACATCTCGTGTAGATAGCCTAGTTAAACGACTCTAAATCCCGTTTCGTGTCTCCACTATACAAGACCAATTCACTTTAGTGTACAATCTCAGAAAATATTTTTTGAGATAATATTATTTTGTCAATTCAATCTTAACTAGCCTAGTTTTTAGGGGGATTTTAGCTCTATTATATGTCTACGTCTCGTGTAGATAGCCTAGTTATAGGGGCTCTAAATCCCGTTTCGTGTCTCCACTATACAAGACCAATTCACTTTAGTGTACAATCTCAGAAAATATTTGTTGAGAGAATATTATTTTGTCAATTCAATCTTAACTAGCCTAGTTTTTAGGGTGAATTTAGCTCTATTATATGTCTACGTCTCGTGTAGATAGCCTAGTTATAGGGGCTCTAAATCCCGTTTCGTGTCTCCACTATACAAGACCAATTCACTTTAGTGTACAATCTCAGAAAATATTTTTTGAGAGAATATTATTTTGTCAATTCAATCTTAACTAGCCTAGTTTTTAGGGTGATTTTAGCTCCGTTATATGTCTACGTCTCGTGTAGATAGCCTAGTTATAGGGGCTCTAAATCCCGTTTCGTGTCTCCACTATACAAGACCAATTCACTTTAGTGTACAATCTCAGAAAATATTTGTTGAGAGAATATTATTTTGTCAATTCAATCTTAACTAGCCTAGATTTTAGGGTGATTTTAGCTCTATTATATGTCTACGTCTCGTGTAGATAGCCTAGTTATAGAGGCTCTAAATCCCGTTTTATGTCTCCACCATACAAGACCAATTCACATTAGTGTACAATCTCAGAAAATATTTTTTGAGAGAATATTATTTTGTCAATTCAATCTTAACTCGCCTAGTTTTTAGGGTGATTTTAGCTCTATTATATGTCTACGTCTCGTGTATATAGCCTAGTTATAGAGGCTCTAAATCCCGTTTCGTGTCTCCACCATACAAGACCAATTCACTTTAGTGTACAATCTCAGAAAATATTTTTTGAGAGAATATTATTTTGTCAATTCAATGTTAACTAGCCTAGTTTTTAAGGTGATTTTAGCTCTATTATATGTATACGTCTCGTGTAGCTAGCCTTGTTATAGGGGCTCTAAATCCCGTTTCGTGCCTCCACCATACAAGACCAATTCACTTTAGTGTACAATCTCAGAAAATATTTTTTGAGAGAATATTATTTTGTCAATTCAATCTTAACTAGCCTAGTTTTTAGGGTAATTTTAGCTCGATTATATGTCTACGTCTCATGTAGATAGCCTAGTTATTGGGGCTCTTAATCCCGTTTTATGTCTCCACTATACAAGACCAATTCACTTTAGTGTACAATCTCAGAAAATATTTTTTGAGAGAATATTATTTTGTCAATTCAATCTTAACTAGCCTAGTTTTTAGGGTGATTTTAGCTCTATTATATGTCTACGTCTCGTGTAGATAGCCTAGTTATAGAGGCTCTAAATCCCGTTTCGTGTCTCCACCATAAAAGACCAATTCACTGTAGTGTACAATCTCAGAAAATATTTGTTGAGATAATATTATTTTGTCAATTCAATCTTAACTAGCCTAGTTTTTAGGGTGATTTTAGCTCTATTATATGTCTACGTATCGTGTAGATAGCCTAGTTTAGGGGCTCTAAATCCCGTTTTATGTCTCCACTATACAAGACCAATTCACCTTAGTGTACAATCTCAGAAAATATTTTTTGAGAGAATATTATTTTGTCAATTCAATCTTAACTAGCCTAGTTTTTAGGGGGATTTTAGCCCTATTATGTGTCTACGTCTCGTGTAGATAGCCTAGTTATTGGGGCTCTAAGTCCCGTTTCATGTCTCCACCATACAAGACCAATTCACTTTAGTGTACAATCTCAGAAAATATTTTTTGAGAGAATATTATTTTGTCAATTCAATCTTAACTAGCCTAGTTTTTAGGAGGATTTTAGATCCGTTATATGTCTACATCTCGTGTAGATAGCCTAGTTAAACGGCTCTAAATCCCGTTTCGTGTCTCCACTATACAAGACCAATTCACTTTAGTGTACAATCTCAGAAAATATGTTTTGAGAGAATATTATTTTGTCAATTCAATCTTAACTAGCCTAGTTTTTAGGGGGATTTTAGCTCCGTTATATGTCTACATCTCGTGTAGATAGCCTAGTTATAGGGGCTCTAAATCCCGTTTCGTGTCTCCACTATACAAGACCAATTCACTTTAGTGTACAATCTCAGAAAATATTTGTTGAGAGAATATTATTTTGTCAATTCAATCTTAACTAGCCTAGTTTTTAGGGTGAATTTAGCTCTATTATATGTCTACGTCTCGTGTAGATAGCCTAGTTATAGGGGCTCTAAATCCCGTTTCGTGTCTCCACTATACAAGACCAATTCACTTTAGTGTACAATCTCAGAAAATATTTTTTGAGAGAATATTATTTTGTCAATTCAATCTTAACTAGCCTAGTTTTTAGGGTGATTTTAGCTCCGTTATATGTCTACGTCTCGTGTAGATAGCCTAGTTATAGGGGCTCTAAATCCCGTTTCGTGTCTCCACTATACAAGACCAATTCACTTTAGTGTACAATCTCAGAAAATATTTTTTGAGAGAATATTATTTTGTCAATTCAATCTTAATTAGCCTAGTTTTTAGGGTGATTTTAGCTCTATTATATGTCTACGTCTCGTGTAGATAGCCTAGTTATAGAGGCTCTAAATCCCGTTTCGTGTCTCCACTATATAAGACCAATTCACTTTAGTGTACAATCTCAGAACATATTTTTTGAGAGAATATTATTTTGTCAATTCAATCTTAACTAGCCTAGTTTTTAGGGTAATTTTAGCTCTATTATATGTCTACGTCTCGTGTAGATAGCCTTGTTATAGGGGCTCTAAATCCCGTTTCGTGTCTCCACTATACAAGACCAATTCACTTTAGTGTACAATCTCAGAAAATATTTGTTGAGAGAATATTATTTTGTCAATTCAATCTTAACTAGCCTAGATTTTAGGGTGTGTTACGACCGGGCACTCGGGTACACTAGGGCTCTTACACAGGACTCGAGTATGGCTCGCTGCCACAACGGAAACACACGATCCCAACCCCAGAGTACTGCCAGCCGAACAAAAAACGCCACTACCCTCCAGAGTTCTATCTGCTATAACGGGGTATACAAGAACTCGGTACTAGCGTTTCACACAACAGACTAATAACAAGACGGGAGTTATCTAGTCTGGTCAACAATCAAACAAAGAAGAAAGTACTACAACACTAAAGAATAGTGTTGGCCGAAGCCGAAGTAATCCACCCTTGAACTAAGAACTTAAGAAGTCCTCCACCCTCTACTTCGGATCGGCACTATTACGTTACGTTAAACAATAGTCCTCGAGCATCAAGCAAGGAATCTTCTGATAAGTTAGATGCTTCTCGAATACTCATAAGAAGTAAGTATCGGATTTTGAACAGCAATTTAATGAATAACTCACTGGTAATTAAAGGCTTTAAATTGACATAAGAAGAATTATAAGAATAAGCAATAGGATATGGCAAACATTAAGAAGAAGTACTCCGACAATGCACTGGCAATAGCCTACTAAGATTGTGCTCGTGGGCCACTAATCTCTGAAGTAGCTAAGCGTGCCACACATGAAATCAATAGTGCTTAAACAATAATATACATAAGGAGAAGCTTCAATACTATACTGTATCTGCTGGTCGAGCAAAGTCTAGCTGGGATATCTAAGGTTAAGAGACAATGGCTGAGCAAGCGGCTCGTAGCCTAGCGAGGTCCTTAAGACGGTGCGGCCAAATTACGGTAATTGACGGGATGCTCTCTTGAGAGATCCAGATCACTAGTATCTGGTTCTCTCCTGGCGATCCTCTCAAAGTCAAGCAAATGAGATAGCACAGTGTTGGGTGGCACAGGCAAAAGCCCTCACTCGCAACACAGTGCTAAACTCCCACGGTACACAGTCAGAAAGACCACCTAGGCGTTCCACGTCTCCGTTGCAATTGTACTGGTTCAACCGCAACCTAGAACTCATAGGAAATCACAACTCAGAAACCCTATCCCAGTCTAGCATTGCCTAAACCAGCAGAAAACAGGAACATGAATAATCGCACACAGGGAAATGCATATACGAGTGCAACAAACATCAATCAATCCTATTCTAGTTAACCCTTCCAAAAATAGGCTATCTAACAGGCACTTATCTCGTGAGAACTCAAGCGATAATACTTTGGCTGACTAAATCTGCACCAAAGGGGTCATGGAGGTTAAACAGGGACAAGAAGAGAAGAAGATAGGCTGTTCAGAGAGTAGAGAAAGTTCACATCAGTCGGAAGAATATGGATAGTTGCAAGGGATATGAGAAGTCGCTTTGCCTGATGAGTTCTGAGTAAAGCATGGCGAGACCTCCCTTTTTATACTCGGCCCTCTAGCGGCATATCTCAAACTACTTAAGGACCGCCCACTGGCAATCATGACGTCATATTCTCTCTCAATCTGGGATCGACAAAGAACTTCCCACGCGCTGAAAGGGAGGAAGGGAGGAGGGAGGAGGGAATTAGGCCTATCTGCCCGCGTGGCGCACTCACTGATCCCCGTTACGTAATATCTCTCTCTCTCTCCTCTCATCATTACATATAAGTCCCACACACAATACTTATATCTAATGATATAAAATAGAACTCGTTGACTTAGAAGAAAACAAAATACATAATGATAATACTTATAGTACAACGGTTCACATAAACTGAGTTAGGAAACTCTACACAGACTACAGCCAAAGTTCCTGCCCTGACGATCCTAGCGAGAGTGGGGCCTGACTGGGCGTTCTGTACAGCATGCTCATACTCGACATGCGTCACACCTCCCCCAAGATTTTACTTGCTCAACCCTGAGCTAAAATCTGATATACAGAACCCCATCAAACCCCTCACACCCAGCGACCGCATGGCACTAAAACAACGCTGAGTTTATCACTAAAACACATCTTATATAAAAAAAAAATTCACATTTCATAACTCCTCCCAACAATAGTAAAAGACATAATATCATGCTCCCAGAGCGAGCTTACAGCAGCTCAGCCGTTTGATAGTTCGTGGACTACTCAAACACTATAGGCTATGACAAACTTATACAATTATCTATATCAAAAAGAAAGAGTTTTTATATGATTTTTATATTTTAATATGTTTTTTTCCGGCTGCACTATAAGGGCAGCCTATTTTCTTCTATACCAAACGCTCAACAATCCTGCTTTACGACCCAATACGCTGGGCTACAACCGCGAGCCAACAAGCACCAAGCGCAAAATACTACTCAAACCAAAGCAGGAGGCTACCCGTGTGTCAATCTACCCAGGATCATATACCCCTGAACGACCACATGCAACCTCGTTGTCACAACCGGCAATATGGCTTATGTCCAGGTTATATACCAATAACCTTAGTGACCACCTGGTCAGCCTCATATTCCGATTGTGAAACTGGTCCAAGATCTCGAGAGGGTAATGATCTGGGTAAACTACACCGACCGGACCATAGGCTGGAACATAGATCTCGAAATGCCCCAGCGCATCATCGTCCTTTTCACTTTCATTCATCAGGTTCTGAAACGTTGCTAGTGCATTCTTAAGTCCGTCAGGCATAACATTGCACCGGTAAGTACTCCCGTCCACCACAAAACCACATACCTCTTTAGCGCGCTCGGACAAAGGTACTTGCCAGTAACCTTTTACTAAATCAACTTTAGACAAAAACCGAGCATTACCAATTTTATCAACACTATCATCAACCCGAGGAAGAGGATATGGGTTAGTTGGAGTCAAACCGTTTAGCCTACGGAAATCAAGCAGAAGCGTACCTTGCCATCTGGTTTAGGCTGCAGTGTTACGGGGGAAGTCCATTTAACGGTACCTTTCTCTATCAACCCTCTACCGAGCATATACTCCAACTCATCCCTCAGAGCGGGTAGTTTTATGGGGGGCACACGGTATGGGATTGACTTAAAGGGTAGATGGTGCCCCACGTCAACATCATGCATAGCCTGAGTAGTGAGGCCTGGATGTTCAGCGAATACAGTGGGGTATAAACCGAGCAACTGACGGATAGCTTCAAATTGCGGCTCAGGCAAATGGGCTATAGCCTCGTCAGCCCTTAGGCTCGAGTTCCCCGCCCACTGATCCGCTGAAACATGGTGATCCCAGCTATCCTCCTCTGAAGCTTGACTGTCCCCCTCTCCTTCTCCACCACGGCCGCAACAAGCCAACACAGGGACAGTGAGAGGCTCAGAGGGGCGCCTCACATACTCTTTTATCAGGTTCACGTGACATAACTGATTCTTCTTCCTCCTGTCTGGAGTGGCAACAAGGTAATCTAGGTCCGAAATTTTCTCCACAATTTTATAGGGTCCAGTATACTTCGCCGACAAGGGGTTACCCACCAAAGGCAACAAAATCAACACCTCCTGTCCCACAATGAACTCCCGGAGCTTCACTTTGCGATCATACCTGTCCTTCATTAAAGCTTGTGACCCTGTTAAATTCCGACCTGCCATCTCCAGACTCTTAAGCATGCGCTCACGGCTTTCAAACACATACTTCAACAAGGAACAAGGCGGCACAGTTCCTTCCCAAATTTCCCGCAGCATATTAAGGGGGCCCCTGACTCGGTGTCCAAAAATCAGCTCGTTTGGACTAAATCCCAGGCTCTCACCAGGCACTTCCCGAGCAGCAAACAGTACATACGGCAATCCAAGATCCCAATCTCTTCCGTTATCAGCACAATAACACCTGAGCATGCTTTTAAGGGTGGCATGCCACCGCTCAAGCACCCCTTGGCTCTCAGGGTGATACGCTGACGATACCACCGCCCGTATTCCATGCTGTTGCATTGTTTGCTTAAAGAGATTGGAGGTGAAATTGGACCCCTGATCAGACTGAATCTCCTCCGGGTACCCGTACCTTGAAAAGTACCACAACAAGTTACTGACTACCGTCTTAGCCATGCCGTTTTTCATGGGGTATGCATCGGGGTATCTAGTGGCAACATCCATGATGGTTAACAAAAATTTATTACCAGCCTTTGTGGGAGGGAGGGGACCAACCATGTCAACAACAATCTTACTAAAAGGTGGCCCAATTACAGGAATAGGGTGCAACGGAGCTTTAGGAATAACTTGGTTTGGTTTCCCGACCCGTTGACAAATATCACATGAGTTTATCCAGGACTGCACATGAGACTTCATCCCCGGCCACCAAAACAACTTCCCCAAAGCCGCCACCGTTTTTCTTACCCCCAAATGTCCTGCCAGCGGTGTGTCATGCGCCAAACTCAGTAGGCTATCCCTGCACTCCCGCGGCACCATCAACTGGTCCACTACCCCGGACCCCATCTTCCAGCTACGGTTAGGGTCTTGAAAACGCCGATACAGGATGCCATCTAAATAAAAAAAATCTCCCGGCTGTGCATCACCGTCCTCGTCGAGCTCCACAGCTCCATTAGCACACGTTTGGAGCTCAGGGTCCTCCAGCTGCAACCGACGTATATCTGAGGGTGCCAAGCGATCTAACTGCTCCCGGAGCAATGCATGACCCTCCCCGATACTGAGCTGCTCCCTCTGTCTCTCTCGATGTTCATAACGTTGCTGTCGTGGAGACTCGTCATGCCCAGCCTCGTCACTCTCGATGACAGGCCCAGGGGCTACTCCAGAACTAAGTAATGGTGCTAATACTGAATCACCCAGGAGAGCCGCCGAGTCAAAACTCTTAAAACCAACTCCAGCTTTAGCCTCCTCCTGTTGATCGTTCCTCTGCTGGTCTGAAGACGGAGGACTAGGCGGTGACACTTTAGCTGCCCGAGCTCGGGTGACAGCACACGCCATGGGTTGTGCCTGGCACCGCTCGACCCACTCTCGCTCTTCCCTACTCACGTCGGCCGGCCTCTCGGCAACGACTAAGGGTAGAACCTCAGAAGCGGGCATTGCAAAGTCGTTGCCGAGAAGAAGGTCGACGCCCTCCACTGGCAGTTTCTCCACAATCCCAACATCCAATTCACGTGCCACACCATCCACCTCCAACTCCAACCGCACCAGCGGGTATGACCGAGTTGCATTAATACCCTGCACCACCACCACCCGAGCCGCATTTATAGGGTAGCCAGTCAAGTTTTTCATCAAAGTCTGGGAAGCACCTGTATCACGCAAGACCTCTACTCCATGCTTGCGCCCCGCCCACATCACGCAACCCCGTCCTCTATGGTCGCAAAAAACATCCTGAGCAGGGTTCGAGCCTCCCAGGTGCTTCTGCATTGGCTGTGCCTCAGCCTCTGACGAACTGCCCCGGGCAAACTCAGAAGGCTTCAGAGACACACCAATGTTGCAGGCCAAAGACACAGCTGCTGTAGGTGGTTTGCTAGGACAGACTCTTGCAAAGTGCCCCTTTTTATGACATTGATAACACTCTAACTCCCCTTTGGGCTTCCCTTGGTACTGGGAAGGGCCCGGCCCCTTCTTAAATGGGACGGTGCTAGTCTTGTGGTCAGTCTTGGTATCATAACTCTTGTACTTGTTTGCATAAGATATATTACTAACTCGGGGGGGTGGGGCGTCACGCCCCTTGTTACCTGCCTCACTACGCTGGGCAGACCCGCACCCACGAATTAATGATAGCCGGAGGTCAGCCATCTCAGCTGCCTCCTGTAGAGTTTTTGGATTCTTTTCTTTAATAGTTAAAGTCATTTCTGCACCTGTACACTTATAAAACTGCTCGAGCAGAAACAGCTCAGTCAACTGTTCGGCCGTCTCAGCTTTCTCAGAACGTGTCCAGTTTGTAAGTGCATCTTTTAAGTCCCGGGCATGTTCAAGAAAGGTCGTCTCCCTAGTCTTTGTAACACCCCGAAACTTCAATCGATATGTTTCTGGTTGCAACTCGTATGCCCGTAGGACAGCTCTCTTCAATTCTGGGTAGTCAATGCAAGACTCTAAAGGCAGTGCATCATAAGCCTTCAGACCCTTACCCGTAAGTCTGGAGGAGACTAGAGCTGCCCACTTCTCTTCAGGCCAATTATGCTCCCTACACTTCTTCTCAAAACGATTAAAAAATTCTGTGACTTCAGTTTCACTAAATGCCGGCACCAATTTGACTAAGTGGGACAAGGACTGTTCTCTTACTTGGCCCTCACGGCCCATCCGAATCCCTGTCGACTCTGCACGAGTCTTATCTAAATCTATTTGAGCACAATATTTCTCTGAGTCGTACCTAAGCTCAGCCTCGTGCCTCCTAATCTCAGCCTCAATCTCCTTCTCCTGCTTCCTAGACTCAATCTCCTGCTTCCTAGTCTCATCCTCCCGCCTCCTGGTCTCAGCCTCAATCTCCTTCTCCTGCTTCCTAGCCTCAATCTCAATTTTAGCAAGCTCGAGTTTAAATATCATCTCAGGAGACAGGCCGGAAGAGGGAGCTGCCACTACTGAAGGAGGGGGGGCAAGAACTGGGGAACCACCATACGCACCGCCCGAGGGCACTCCAATCTTCCAATTCTCATCCCTCTGTGGGAGAGTGCTAACCTCCGGCAACTGAGTGGACGGCACTGTGGGAGTCGAGTGAGAGGGGATCTGGGGAGGAACCCCCCCAAACGCCCTCTCCCCCGAAACCCCATGTCGCCCACGCAACACCCAGGAAATCAGCTCCCCCTTGGACATCCCTCCCACATTGGATAGACCCAAAACCTTGGCTATCAGGTGCAAGCCATAAACATTCACCCCAGTCAGCCTCTCCTCCGTCACGTGGTACCGCTTACTCACAAAAAGTCTAGCATCCTCCTCACTAGTTACTAACGGCACCTCCTCACTTAGCATCTCTCGCTCCTCGTCAGTACTAGGGCCCGACATACTGAAGTTCACCAAAAAATTCTCGAGACAAAAGTGTTAAACTCCCTTATGCAAGCACTAATTACTAAATTAACTGGAGTCTCTTAAATGCTCTCCTAATTGCCTTACAAAACAAAATATTCTTCAATATGTACGCTAAAGTACGAACAAACAAATGTTGTACAACTCTGCAAAAAATTATACTGTTCACAAAATCCTAAGCAAGGTCGCCATTTGTTACGACCGGGCACTCGGGTACACTAGGGCTCTTACACAGGACTCGAGTATGGCTCGCTGCCACAACGGAAACACACGATCCCAACCCCAGAGTACTGCCAGCCGAACAAAAAACGCCACTACCCTCCAGAGTTCTATCTGCTATAACGGGGTATACAAGAACTCGGTACTAGCGTTTCACACAACAGACTAATAACAAGACGGGAGTTATCTAGTCTGGTCAACAATCAAACAAAGAAGAAAGTACTACAACACTAAAGAATAGTGTTGGCCGAAGCCGAAGTAATCCACCCTTGAACTAAGAACTTAAGAAGTCCTCCACCCTCTACTTCGGATCGGCACTATTACGTTACGTTAAACAATAGTCCTCGAGCATCAAGCAAGGAATCTTCTGATAAGTTAGATGCTTCTCGAATACTCATAAGAAGTAAGTATCGGATTTTGAACAGCAATTTAATGAATAACTCACTGGTAATTAAAGGCTTTAAATTGACATAAGAAGAATTATAAGAATAAGCAATAGGATATGGCAAACATTAAGAAGAAGTACTCCGACAATGCACTGGCAATAGCCTACTAAGATTGTGCTCGTGGGCCACTAATCTCTGAAGTAGCTAAGCGTGCCACACATGAAATCAATAGTGCTTAAACAATAATATACATAAGGAGAAGCTTCAATACTATACTGTATCTGCTGGTCGAGCAAAGTCTAGCTGGGATATCTAAGGTTAAGAGACAATGGCTGAGCAAGCGGCTCGTAGCCTAGCGAGGTCCTTAAGACGGTGCGGCCAAATTACGGTAATTGACGGGATGCTCTCTTGAGAGATCCAGATCACTAGTATCTGGTTCTCTCCTGGCGATCCTCTCAAAGTCAAGCAAATGAGATAGCACAGTGTTGGGTGGCACAGGCAAAAGCCCTCACTCGCAACACAGTGCTAAACTCCCACGGTACACAGTCAGAAAGACCACCTAGGCGTTCCACGTCTCCGTTGCAATTGTACTGGTTCAACCGCAACCTAGTACTCATAGGAAATCACAACTCAGAAACCCTATCCCAGTCTAGCATTGCCTAAACCAGCAGAAAACAGGAACATGAATAATCGCACACAGGGAAATGCATATACGAGTGCAACAAACATCAATCAATCCTATTCTAGTTAACCCTTCCAAAAATAGGCTATCTAACAGGCACTTATCTCGTGAGAACTCAAGCGATAATACTTTGGCTGACTAAATCTGCACCAAAGGGGTCATGGAGGTTAAACAGGGACAAGAAGAGAAGAAGATAGGCTGTTCAGAGAGTAGAGAAAGTTCACATCAGTCGGAAGAATATGGATAGTTGCAAGGGATATGAGAAGTCGCTTTGCCTGATGAGTTCTGAGTAAAGCATGGCGAGACCTCCCTTTTTATACTCGGCCCTCTAGCGGCATATCTCAAACTACTTAAGGACCGCCCACTGGCAATCATGACGTCATATTCTCTCTCAATCTGGGATCGACAAAGAACTTCCCACGCGCTGAAAGGGAGGAAGGGAGGAGGGAGGAGGGAATTAGGCCTATCTGCCCGCGTGGCGCACTCACTGATCCCCGTTACGTAATATCTCTCTCTCTCTCCTCTCATCATTACATATAAGTCCCACACACAATACTTATAATTATCTAATGATATAAAATAGAACTCGTTGACTTAGAAGAAAACAAAATACATAATGATAATACTTATAGTACAACGGTTCACATAAACTGAGTTAGGAAACTCTACACAGACTACAGCCAAAGTTCCTGCCCTGACGATCCTAGCGAGAGTGGGGCCTGACTGGGCGTTCTGTACAGCATGCTCATACTCGACATGCGTCACAGGTGATTTTAGCTCTATTATATGTCTACGTCTCGTGTAGATAGCCTAGTTATAGAGGCTCTAAATCCCGTTTTATGTCTCCACCATACAAGACCAATTCACTTTAGTGTACAATCTCAGAAAATATTTTTTGAGAGAATATTATTTTGTCAATTCAATCTTAACTCGCCTAGTTTTTAGGGTGATTTTAGCTCTATTATATGTTTACGTCTCATGTAGATAGCCTAGTTATAGGGGCTCTAAATCCCGTTTCGTGTCTCCACCATACAAACCAATTCACTTTAGTGTACAATCTCAGAAAATATTTGTTGAGAGAATATTATTTTGTCAATTCAATTTTAACTAGCCTAGTTTTTAGGGTGATTTTAGCTCTATTATATGTTTACGTCTCGTGTAGATTGCCTAGTTATAGGGGCTCTAAATCCCGTTTCGTGTCTCCACTATACAAAATCAATTCACTTTAGTCTACAATCTCAGAAAATATTTTTTGAGAGAATATTATTTTGTCAATTCAATCTTAACTAGCCTAGTTTTTAAGGGTGATTTTAGCTCTATTATATGTCTACGTCTCGTGTATATAGCCTAGTTATAGAGGCTCTAAATCCCGTTTCGTGTCTCCACCATGCAAGACCAATTCACTTTAGTGTACAATCTCAGAAAATATTTTTTGAGAGAATATTATTTTGTCAATTCAATGTTAACTAGCCTAGTTTTTAAGGTGATTTTAGCTCTATTATATGTCTACGTCTCGTGTAGCTAGCCTTGTTATAGGGGCTCTAAATCCCGTTTCATGCCTCCACCATACAAGACCAATTCACTTTACTGTACAATCTCAGAAAATATTTTTTGAGAGAATATTATTTTGTCAATTCAATCTTAACTAGCCTAGTTTTTAGGGTAATTTTAGCTCGATTATATGTCTACGTCTCATGTAGATAGCCTAGTTATTGGGGCTCTTAATCCCGTTTTATGTCTCCACTATACAAGACCAATTCACTTTAGTGTACAATCTCAGAAAATATTTTTTGAGAGAATATTATTTTGTCAATTCAATCTTAACTAGCCTAGTTTTTAGGGTGATTTTAGCTCTATTATATGTCTACGTCTCGTGTAGATAGCCTAGTTATAGAGGCTCTAAATCCCGTTTCGTGTCTCCACCATAAAAGACCAATTCACTGTAGTGTACAATCTCAGAAAATATTTGTTGAGATAATATTATTTTGTCAATTCAATCTTAACTAGCCTAGTTTTTAGGGTGATTTTAGCTCTATTATATGTCTACGTCTCGTGTAGATAGCCTAGTTTAGGGGCTCTAATTCCCGTTTTATGTCTCCACTATACAAGACCAATTCACTTTAGTGTATAATCTCAGAAAATATTTTTTGAGAGAATATTATTTTGTCAATTCAATCTTAACTAGCCTAGTTTTTAGGGTGATTTTAGCTCTATTATATGTCTACGTCTCGTGTAGATAGCCTAGTTTAGTGGCTCTAAATCCCGTTTTATGTCTCCACTATACAAGACCAATTCACTTTAGTGTACAATCTCAGAAAATATTTTTTGAGAGAATATTATTTTGTCAATTCAATCTTAACTAGCCTAGTTTTTAGGGGGATTTTAGCCCTATTATGTGTCTACGTCTCGTGTAGATAGCCTAGTTATTGGGGCTCTAAGTCCCGTTTCATGTCTCCACCATACAAGACCAATTCACTTTAGTGTACAATCTCAGAAAATATTTTTTGAGAGAATATTATTTTGTCAATTCAATCTTAACTAGCCTAGTTTTTAGGAGGATTTTAGATCCGTTATATGTCTACATCTCGTGTAGATAGCCTAGTTAAACGGCTCTAAATCCCGTTTCGTGTCTCCACATTTCAAGACCAATTCACTTTAGTGTACAATCTCAGAAAATATGTTTTGAGAGAATATTATTTTGTCAATTCAATCTTAACTAGCCTAGATTTTAGGGTGATTTTAGCTCTATTATATGTCTACGTCTCGTGTAGATAGCCTAGTTATAGAGGCTCTAAATCCCGTTTTATGTCTCCACCATACAAGACCAATTCACTTTAGTGTACAATCTCAGAAAATATTTTTTGAGAGAATATTATTTTGTCAATTCAATCTTAACTCGCCTAGTTTTTAGGGTGATTTTAGCTCTATTATATGTTTACGTCTCGTGTAGATAGCCTAGTTATAGGGGCTCTAAATCCCGTTTCGTGTCTCCACCATACAAACCAATTCACTTTAGTGTACAATCTCAGAAAATATTTGTTGAGAGAATATTATTTTGTCAATTCAATTTTAACTAGCCTAGTTTTTAGGGTGATTTTAGCTCTATTATATGTTTACGTCTCGTGTAGATTGCCTAGTTATAGGGGCTCTAAATCCCGTTTCGTGTCTCCACTATACAAGACCAATTCACTTTAGTCTACAATCTCAGAAAATATTTTTTGAGATAATATTATTTTGTCAATTCAATCTTAACTAGCCTAGTTTTTAGGGTGATTTTAGCTCTATTATATGTCTACGTCTCGTGTATATAGCCTAGTTATAGAGGCTCTAAATCCCGTTTCGTGTCTCCACCATACAAGACCAATATTCACTTTAGTGTACAATCTCTGAAAATATTTTTTGAGAGAATATTATTTTGTCAATTCAATGTTAACTAGCCTAGTTTTTAAGGTGATTTTAGCTCTATTATATGTATACGTCTCGTGTAGCTAGCCTTGTTATAGGGGCTCTAAATCCCGTTTCGTGCCTCCACCATACAAGACCAATTCACTTTAGTGTACAATCTCAGAAAATATTTTTTGAGAGAATATTATTTTGTCAATTCAATCTTAACTAGCCTAGTTTTTAGGGTAATTTTAGCTCGATTATATGTCTACGTCTCATGTAGATAGCCTAGTTATTGGGGCTCTTAATCCCGTTTTATGTCTCCACTATACAAGACCAATTCACTTTAGTGTACAATCTCAGAAAATATTTTTTGAGAGAATATTATTTTGTCAATTCAATCTTAACTAGCCTAGTTTTTAGGGTGATTTTAGCTCTATTATATGTCTACGTCTTGTGTAGATAGTCTAGTTATAGAGGCTCTAAATCCCGTTTCATGTCTCCACCATAAAAGACCAATTCACTGTAGTGTACAATCTCAGAAAATATTTGTTGAGATAATATTATTTTGTCAATTCAATCTTAACTAGCCTAGTTTTTAGGGTGATTTTAGCTCTATTATATGTCTACGTATCGTGTAGATAGCCTAGTTTAGGGGCTCTAAATCCCGTTTTATGTCTCCACTATACAAGACCAATTCACTTTAGTGTACAATCTCAGAAAATATTTTTTGAGAGAATATTATTTTGTCAATTCAATCTTAACTAGCCTAGTTTTTACGGTAATTTTAGCTCGATTATATGTCTACGTCTCATGTAGATAGCCTAGTTATTGGGGCTCTTAATCCCGTTTTATGTCTCCACTATACAAGACCAATTCACTTTAGTGTACAATCTCAGAAAATATTTTTTGAGAGAATATTATTTTGTCAATTCAATCTTAACTAGCCTAGTTTTTAGGGTGATTTTAGCTCTATTATATGTCTACGTCTCGTGTAGATAGCCTAGTTATAGAGGCTCTAAATCCCGTTTCGTGTCTCCATCATAAAAGACCAATTCACTGTAGTGTACAATCTCAGAAAATATTTGTTGAGATAATATTATTTTGTCAATTCAATCTTAACTAGCCTAGTTTTTAGGGTGATTTTAGCTCTATTATATGTCTACGTCTCGTGTAGATAGCCTAGTTTAGGGGCTCTAAATCCCGTTTTATGTCTCCACTATACAAGACCAATTCACCTTAGTGTACAATCTCAGAAAATATTTTTTGAGAGAATATTATTTTGTCAATTCAATCTTAACTAGCCTAGTTTTTAGGGGGATTTTAGCCCTATTATGTGTCTACGTCTCGTGTAGATAGCCTAGTTATTGGGGCTCTAAGTCCCGTTTCATGTCTCCACCATACAAGACCAATTCACTTTAGTGTACAATCTCAGAAAATATTTTTTGAGAGAATATTATTTTGTCAATTCAATCTTAACTAGCCTAGTTTTTAGGAGGATTTTAGATCCGTTATATGTCTACATCTCGTGTAGATAGCCTAGTTAAACGGCTCTAAATCCCGTTTCGTGTCTCCACTATACAAGACCAATTCACTTTAGTGTACAATCTCAGAAAATATTTTTTGAGATAATATTATTTTGTCAATTCAATCTTAACTAGCCTAGTTTTTAGGGGGATTTTAGCTCTATTATATGTCTACGTCTCGTGTAGATAGCCTAGTTATAGGGGCTCTAAATCCCGTTTCGTGTCTCCACTATACAAGACCAATTCACTTTAGTGTACAATCTCAGAAAATATTTGTTGAGAGAATATTATTTTGTCAATTCAATCTTAACTAGCCTAGTTTTTAGGGTGAATTTAGCTCTATTATATGTCTACGTCTCGTGTAGATAGCCTAGTTATAGGGGCTCTAAATCCCGTTTCGTGTCTCCACTATACAAGACCAATTCACTTTAGTGTACAATCTCAGAAAATATTTTTTGAGAGAATATTATTTTGTCAATTCAATCTTAACTAGCCTAGTTTTTAGGGTGATTTTAGCTCCGTTATATGTCTACGTCTCGTGTAGATAGCCTAGTTATAGGGGCTCTAAATCCCGTTTCGTGTCTCCACTATACAAGACCAATTCACTTTAGTGTACAATCTCAGAAAATATTTTTTGAGAGAATATTATTTTGTCAATTCAATCTTAATTAGCCTAGTTTTTAGGGTGATTTTAGCTCTATTATATGTCTACGTCTCGTGTAGATAGCCTAGTTATAGAGGCTCTAAATCCCGTTTCGTGTCTCCACTATACAAGACAAATTCACTTTAGTGTACAATCTCAGAACATATTTTTTGAGAGAATATTATTTTGTCAATTCAATCTTAACTAGCCTAGTTTTTAGGGTAATTTTAGCTCTATTATATGTCTACGTCTCGTGTAGATAGCCTTGTTATAGGGGCTCTAAATCCCGTTTCGTGTCTCCACTATACAAGACCAATTCACTTTAGTGTACAATCTCAGAAAATATTTGTTGAGAGAATATTATTTTGTCAATTCAATCTTAACTAGCCTAGATTTTAGGGTGATTTTAGCTCTATTATAGTCTACGTCTCGTGTAGATAGCCTAGTTATAGAGGCTCTAAATCCCGTTTTATGTCTCCACCATACAAGACCAATTCACTTTAGTGTACAATCTCAGAAAATATTTTTTGAGAGAATATTATTTTGTCAATTCAATCTTAACTCGCCTAGTTTTTAGGGTGATTTTAGCTCTATTATATGTTTACGTCTCGTGTAGATAGCCTAGTTATAGGGGCTCTAAATCCCGTTTCGTGTCTCCACCATACAAACCAATTCACTTTAGTGTACAATCTCAGAAAATATTTGTTGAGAGAATATTATTTTGTCAATTCAATTTTAACTAGCCTAGTTTTTAGGGTGATTTTAGCTCTATTATATGTTTACGTCTCGTGTAGATTGCCTAGTTATAGGGGCTCTAAATCCCGTTTCGTGTCTCCACTATACAAGACCAATTCACTTTAGTCTACAATCTCAGAAAATATTTTTTGAGAGAATATTATTTTGTCAATTCAATCTTAACTAGCCTAGTTTTTAAGGGTGATTTTAGCTCTATTATATGTCTACGTCTCGTGTAGATAGCCTAGTTATAGAGGCTCTAAATCCCGTTTCATGTCTCCACCATACCAGACCAATTCACTTTAGTGTACAATCTCAGAAAATATTTTTTGAGAGAATATTATTTTGTCAATTCAATCTTAACTAGCCTAGTTTTTAGGAGGATTTTAGATCCGTTATATGTCTACATCTCGTGTAGATAGCCTAGTTAAACGGCTCTAAATCCCGTTTCGTGTCTCCACTATACAAGACCAATTCACTTTAGTGTACAATCTCAGAAAATATGTTTTGAGAGAATATTATTTTGTCAATTCAATCTTAACTAGCCTAGTTTTTAGGGGGATTTTAGCTCCGTTATATGTCTACATCTTGTGTAGATAGCCTAGTTATAGGGGCTCTAAATCCCGTTTCGTGTCTCCACTATACAAGACCAATTCCTTTAGTGTACAATCTCAGAAAATATTTTTTGAGAGAATATTGTTTTGTCAATTCAATCTTAACTAGCCTAGTTTTTAGGGGGATTTTAGCTCCGTTATATGTCTACATCTCGTGTAGATAGCCTAGTTTTCAGGGCTCTAAATCCCATTTCGTGTCTCCACTATACAAGACCAATTCACTTTAGTGTACAATCTCAGAAAATATTTTTTGAGAGAATATTATTTTGTCAATTCAATCTTAACTAGCCTAGTTTTTAGGGTGATTTTAGCTCTATTATATGACTACGTCTCGTGTATATAGCCTAGTTATATAGGCTCTAAATCCCGTTTCGTGTCTCCACCATACAAGACCAATTCACTTTAGTGTACAATCTCAGAAAATATTTTTTGAGAGAATATTATTTTGTCAATTCAATCTTAACTAGCCTAGTTTTTAGGGTGATTTTAGCTCTATTATATGTCTACGTCTCGTGTAGATAGCCTTGTTATAGGGGCTCTAAATCCCGTTTCGTGTCTCCACCATACAAGACCAATTCACTTTAGTGTACAATCTCAGAAAATATTTTTTGAGAGAATATTATTTTGTCAATTCAATCTTAACTAGCCTAGTTTTTTAGGGTGATTTTAGCTCGATTATATGTCTACGTCTCGTGTAGATAGCCTAGTTATAGGGGGCTCTAAATCCCGTTGTATGTCTCCACTATACAAGACCAATTCACTTTAGTGTACAATCTCAGACAATAATTTTTGAGAGAATATTATTTTGTCAATTAAATCATAACTAGCATAGTTTTTAGGGTGATTTTAGCTCTATTATATGTCTACGTCTCGTGTAGATAGCCTAGTTATAGGGGCTCTAAATCCCGTTTCGTGTCTCCACTATACAAGACCAATTCACTTTAGTGTACAATCTCAGAAAATATTTTTTGAGAGAATATTATTTTGTCAATTCAATCTTAACTAGCCTAGTTTTTAGGGTGATTTTAGCTCTATTATATGTCTACGTCTCGTGTAGATAGCCTAGTTATAGGGGCTCTAAATCCCGTTTTATGTCTCCACTATACAAGACCAATTCACTTTAGTGTACAATCTCAGAAAATATTTTTGAGATAATATTATTTTGTCAATTCAATCTTAACTAGCCTAGTTTTTAGGGGGATTTTAGCTCTATTATATGTCTACGTCTCGTGTAGATAGCCTAGTTTAGGGGCTCTAAATCCCGTTTTATGTCTCCACTATACAAGACCAATTCACTTTAGTGAATAATCTCAGAAAATATTTTTTGAGAGAATATTATTTTGTCAATTCAATCTTAACTAGCCTAGTTTTTAAGGGTGATTTTAGCTCTATTATATGTCTACGTCTCGTGTAGATAGCCTAGTTTAGTGGCTCTAAATCCCGTTTTATGTCTCCACTATACAAGACCAATTCACTTTAGTGTACAATCTCAGAAAATATTTTTTGAGAGAATATTATTTTGTCAATTCAATCTTAACTAGCCTAGTTTTTAGGGGATTTTAGCCCTATTATGTGTCTACGTCTCGTGTAGATAGCCTAGTTATTGGGGCTCTAAGTCCCGTTTCATGTCTCCACCATACAAGACCAATTCACTTTAGTGTACAATCTCAGAAAATATTTTTTGAGAGAATATTATTTTGTCAATTCAATCTTAACTAGCCTAGTTTTTAGGAGGATTTTAGATCCGTTATATGTCTACATCTCGTGTAGATAGCCTAGTTAAACGGCTCTAAATCCCGTTTCGTGTCTCCACTATACAAGACCAATTCACTTTAGTGTACAATCTCAGAAAATATGTTTTGAGAGAATATTATTTTGTCAATTCAATCTTAACTAGCCTAGTTTTTAGGGGGATTTTAGCTCCGTTATATGTCTACATCTTGTGTAGATAGCCTAGTTATAGGGGCTCTAAATCCCGTTTCGTGTCTCCACTATACAAGACCAATTCCCTTTAGTGTACAATCTCAGAAAATATTTTTTGAGAGAATATTGTTTTGTCAATTCAATCTTAACTAGCCTAGTTTTAGGGGGATTTTAGCTCCGTTATATGTCTACATCTCGTGTAGATAGCCTAGTTTTCAGGGCTCTAAATCCCATTTCGTGTCTCCACTATACAAGACCAATTCACTTTAGTGTACAATCTCAGAAAATATTTTTTGAGAGAATATTATTTTGTCAATTCAATCTTAACTAGCCTAGTTTTTAGGGTGATTTTAGCTCTATTATATGACTACGTCTCGTGTATATAGCCTAGTTATATAGGCTCTAAATCCCGTTTCGTGTCTCCACCATACAAGACCAATTCACTTTAGTGTACAATCTCAGAAAATATTTTTTGAGAGAATATTATTTTGTCAATTCAATCTTAACTAGCCTAGTTTTTAGGGTGATTTTAGCTCTATTATATGTCTACGTCTCGTGTAGATAGCCTTGTTATAGGGGCTCTAAATCCCGTTTCGTGTCTCCACCATACAAGACCAATTCACTTTAGTGTACAATCTCAGAAAATATTTTTTGAGAGAATATTATTTTGTCAATTCAATCTTAACTAGCCTAGTTTTTAGGGTGATTTTAGCTCGATTATATGTCTACGTCTCGTGTAGATAGCCTAGTTATAGGGGCTCTAAATCCCGTTGTATGTCTCCACTATACAAGACCAATTCACTTTAGTGTACAATCTCAGACAATAATTTTTGAGAGAATATTATTTTGTCAATTAAATCATAACTAGCATAGTTTTTAGGGTGATTTTAGCTCTATTATATGTCTACGTCTCGTGTAGATAGCTTAGTTATAGGGGCTCTAAATCCCGTTTCGTGTCTCCACTATACAAGACCAATTCACTTTAGTGTACAATCTCAGAAAATATTTTTTGAGAGAATATTATTTTGTCAATTCAATCTTAACTATCCTAGTTTTTAGGGTGATTTTAGCTCTATTATATGTCTACGTCTCGTGTAGATAGCCTAGTTATAGGGGCTCTAAATCCCGTTTTATGTCTCCACTATACAAGACCAATTCACTTTAGTGTACAATCTCAGAAAATATTTTTGAGAGAATATTATTTTGTCAATTCAATCTTAACTAGCCTAGTTTTTAGGGGGATTTTAGCTCTATTATATGTCTACGTCTCGTGTAGATAGCCTAGTTTAGGGCTCTAAATCCCGTTTTATGTCTCCACTATACAAGACCAATTC
>JBAKBP010032023.1:0-23704 GCA_037953745.1 Lithodes maja
CCCCTGGTTTCCTGAACTGTGTTACATTAAATCAACCCCTACCCCGGTGATGGATGAGAGGAGATGGTGTAATGGTTGTTAGGGGGGGGGGGGGGATTCTCACACAGGATATCATTCTTTCACTTCTTTTCATTAGTGGTCGAATAGGTTGATTTGTGTGATTTACTATAATAGTTTATTTCGGCTTAGTTGCGTATTTTTCTTAGTAGCCTATGTGGTGGGGAAGTTGATATATGTGTTTGATATACAGTATGTGATATATGTGTTTGATATACAGTATGTGATATATGTGTTTGATATACAGTATGTGATATATGTGTTTGATATAATATGTGTTTGATATACAGTATGTGATATATGTGTTTGATATATGTGTTTGATATACAGTATGTGATATATGTGATATATGTGTTTGATATACAGTATGTGATACATGTGTTTGATATACAGTATGTGATATATGTGTTTGATATACAGTATGTGATATATGTGTTTGATATACAGTATGTGATATATGTGTTTGATATACAGTATGTGATATATCTGTTTGATATACAGTATGTGATATATGTGTTTGATATATGTGTTTGATATACAGTATGTGATACATGTGTTTGATATACAGTATGTGATATATGTGTTTGATATACAGTATGTGATATATGTGTTTGATATATGTGTTTGATATACAGTATGTGATACATGTGTTTGATATACAGTATGTGATATATGTGTTTGATATACAGTATGTGATATATGTGTTTGATATACAGTATGTGATATATGTGTTTGATATACAGTATGTGATATATGTGTTTGATATACAGTATGTGATATATGTGTTTGATATACAGTATGTGATATATGTGTTTGATATACAGTATGTGATATATGTGTTTGATATACAGTATGTGATATATGTGTTTGATATACAGTATGTGATATATGTGTTTGATATACAGTATGTGATATATGTGTTTCATATACAGTATGTGATATATGTGTTTGATATACAGTATGTGATATATGTGTTTGATATACAGTATGTGATATATGTGTTTGATATATGTGTTTGATATACAGTATGTGATACATGTGTTTGATATACAGTATGTGATATATGTGTTTGATATACAGTATGTGATACATGTGTTTGATATACAGTATGTGATATATGTGTTTGATATACAGTATTTGATATGTGTGGATATTTGGATGTTTGGTTGAGCAGGTTCATTAGTGTGTGGTTGAGTGAATCAATATGTGGGGGTGAATAGATTAAGGGGAGATGGGTCGTTTTTCTGGTCCCCCCTTCTTCCTCATGTTTTAGCATCATTAGTTTTCAGATTTTAAGACGTTCGTCCTATTAGTTTGTCGATTTTATAACCTTTCGTCTAATTTCTGTATCAATATCAAGACCGTTCGTGCCATTTAGGTGTCGATTTTTTCCTGGCGAGCGAAGCGAGCCTGTAATTTTGGAGGAACCAGCCTTCGGCCGTGACATTTTTCTACCGAAAAATGTACAAATTAATCTCGAAGGGGGATTTAATGGATATTTGTTTATAAGTTTGATGGAGGTCTAGGAAGGAAACTAAAAAATAAATGAATATGTAAATATATAGACCCCTCCAAAAAAATAACCAGTGTCCCCTTAATGTGTGTATTATTGATTGGGTTGATATACAGTATGTTGATAACGAAGGTGATTTGTTTTGCAGTGCGTTTGGGTTGATTGTTAGATGGTTGGGTGGTTGGCTTACTATACTCTGTTTCATTTAATCTGACGGTAAATTGCATCCCTTAGCAGCTAATTGTTCGATACTTAATGGAAAAATATGAAACTCCTATGTCTCTGCATCATATTAAGACCAAATATATATAATTAGCACCATACTTCACTACAAAATCTTCAAAATACCTGAGAAATCGTGATGGGAACTTTGCAATTTACTGTCAGTTGATAAGAAAGAGAGTATAGTATATGTTGATAACGAAGGTGATTTACTGTCAGTTGATAAGAAAGAGAGTATAGTATATGTTGATAACGAAGGTGATTTAATGTCAGTTGATAAGAAAGAGAGTATAGTATATGTTGATAACGAAGGTGATTTACTGTCAGTTGATAAGAAAGAGAGTATAGTATATGTTGATAACGAAGGTGATTTACTGTCAGTTGATAAGAAAGAGAGTATAGTATATGTTGATAACGAAGGTGATTTACTGTCAGTTGATATGAAAGAGTATAGTATATGTTCATAACGAAGGTGATTTTCTTTGTACTGCGTTTGGGTTGATTGTTGGACGGTTTGTATGGTTGGCTTATTACCTCCTATCCTAGTGCTGAAGAAAGGCTGAATTTGATATGTGGCAGAATGTGTGTGAGAGAGAGAGAGAGAGTGAGCCTTCGCAGACTGGAATATACTCGAATATATATATATATATATATATATATATATATATATATATATATATATATATATAATATAGAGAGAGAGAGAGAGAGAGAGAGAGAGAGAGAGAGAGAGAGAGAGAGAGAGCCTTCGCAGACTGGAATATAATCGAATATATATATATATATATATATATATATATATAGAGAGAGAGAGAGATGAGACGAGACGAGAGAGCGAGAGCGGGGGGGGGGGGGGGGGATGAGACAGTAACCGTAGTAATGGTGTTAACGACGTGTAATGTGACGAAGGGTGAAGGAGGAGGAGTTCACCCCCAGACAGGAAGTGTAGGGAGGGACCATCGTGACTATTACACCACTAAAAAAAAAAACTAACCAAAAGTTAGAGTAAGCTTTCTATTGCACTAGACATATCGAAGGCTTTCGATAGAGTATGGCACAAATCTTCTAAACTACCCTCCTTCGGTTTCTATCCCTCCATATGTGCCTTTGTCTCTAATTTCCTTTCCGGCCATTCCATAGCTGCGGTTGTGGACGGCCATCGCTCACTTATTCATCCTATCAACTCCGTGTTCCTCAGGGCTCTGTCCTATCTCCCATGCTCTTTCTAATATTCATAAATGATCTCAACTGTACCTCCAGTCCTATCCATTCATACGCAGACGACTCTACCTTACACTACTCATTTAGTTTTCCTGAACGCCCAGCAAGCTATCCCTCAAAAACAAACGTATTAAAGCCATGCAACACTTATCTTCTGATCTAACTACTATTTCCAATTGGGGCAGAGAAAACCTTGTTGCCTTTAATGCTTCCAACACCCAATTTCTTCATCTTACTACTCAACAATACAAAAATCAATCCTTCATCTTCTCTCAATATTCTCGGTGTCTCTTTTTCTTCTGCTCTCACTTGGAAGGACCATATTACCAGTCTTTACCATATTTACCAGCCTCCCAGAAGCTGGGTGTGCTCAACCGCCTCAAGGGGTTCTTTACCTCTGCACAGCTTCTTGCTCTGTACAGGGGCTAAGTGCCTTGTATTGAGTATTGTTCACATGTGTGGGGAGGATCCTCTCACACCGCACTCCTAGACAAAGTAGAAAGGAAAGCCTTTCGTATCATTGACTCCCGTCCACTCACCAACTCTGCAATCTCTCTCTCTTCGCCGCAATGTTGCATCTCTCACTATTCTATCGCTACTACAATATTCAATGTTCCTCAGAACTTTCCCAGTGTATACCACCTCCTCTACGTAGGGTACGTAGTACCGGTCTTGCAACACAATCCCACCCCTACTCTGTGCAACTCTCCAACCCAAGAGTGAAACATAATATTCAATCTTTCTTCTATTCAACTGCTGAGCTCTGAAACTCTCTCACAGAATCAGTCTTTCCCTCTTCCTATGACTTAAATTGCTTCAAACTCCGTGTTTCCAACCATGTTTGCTCGAACATCCCTTGATTTTGGCCCTGTCACTCTTTCAACTCTGACTCGATACAGGCAGTTCTGCCTTTTGCCTCCCTCACTCACATAGAAAAAAAAAAAAAGCTAACTAGAACTCAAATTATCCGGTCAGTCCATATGAGTCGGATTATTGTGAGAGATATTTTCATTAGAGCAGTAAGTAGCCTCGTCCCTCTTCCCTGCTATCTCTGCACGTCAGATAGGCCAGCCAGTCAGGAAGGTTTCTCTCTCCCTCCTGTGTGGTCTTGTACCTTTTAGTGACTGCCGAGCCAACTGTACCGTGACGCGGGGTTTTTGTGGGCCCTGTGTGTCGTGAATGGCCCCCTTGTTGTGCCCTTCCCCTTCTCCTCCCCCTCCCCCCCCCCCGATTCCTCTATAATCACTCTTACCATCTGTGTTTGTTTATCGTCCATGTTGCAATCACCTTCCATCTCATAAGTTACCAGCCCCACTCTTGATAGTTTTAAAACTAGGAGCACCAAATATTTATCTCCTTATCTTCATACATCATATTAGTCCCATAACTCCCCGCACAACCCCCGCATACAATGCTGCCCGTGTACAGCCCTCTGCGGGTCCCCAAGCTAAAGTACCGGTATGCCTCGGTGTATTGTTTTGTCTGTCATATGAAGGTGTTCGCGGGGGCATAATTCGCGTTGGCCTGTTATGACGGGTCCATCTCCACCAAAATAACACCTTCAGTATACCGTATATATTTAATTATCTTATTGTAACCACGTTCCGTTGCCGTATTCCAGCTGATGGACCTTTACATATCAATAGTTTAACCTCTTCTGTACTGGCGAAATAATTTTAATTTTATCCTAGCTACATTTATACAATTTTATCAAACTTTGAAAGGACATATTGTACGGTAGTTATGATTGTTTGTAGCCTCTTAATGTGTAGATGTCCTTTCTAAGCTGTTTAAAATCGTCTACTACATGCCATAATATAATGAAAAGGATATTACCAGTCCTTCGACTCTGAGCAAACATTCCTCTTGGCATACACTCATATGGTGTTTGATAGAATAATATAATTCATGGTCTTCGGTATTTAAAGATATAAGCAATTGTCCAGGGTAAGAGTCAGTCAGTCAGTAAGTCAGTAGCCAGCCCTTACTGCCACAAGGGGTAGGGAGGATCAGCAAAAGACTCGAGAATGGAAAAAGAGGTGACAAGAGAAAAATACATAGCAGTTCGCCCACAAAAAGCAAGCACACAAGCATTCAGAAGCACCAATCACTCATCAGCCCCCGAAATCAATGTCTTCGCCTCAGATGATGTTATACTTCCGGAGAAGGTAAAAAGTGTACGATTTATTTTACAATCCAAGATCATTAAAATGGCAGCCACAGTCAAGAAGTGTGCGTGATTCTACCAGTACACGATTTGTAAGGATGTAGTATTCGGGCGTATCTCCTGCTTTGTTTACATTACTCGCAAGCTAGCGGTTCCGTTCCCGTCTATTGTGACAGCAATTTTTCTGTTAGTTACCCCTCAGCTGGCAATATATATGATGATGACAATGAGTTATGACGGGTTGATAGGGGCAAAGCCCCCCTCCACCCCACCCTCAACCTATAATTGTATCCCACGACTGTCAAAATAGACGAGAACGTGATCGCAAGCGTACGAGTATGTAAACATAGCGGGCTATACGCCCGAATACTACATCCACGATTTACTTACAACGCAATATCAACATGGCAGCCACAATGATCAACTTAGCGTGATCCTCCCCTAGCTATCCGTCGCGCCCCCGCCCCTTGCTCCCACATTTTTTTCCCCGGGCGCCTTCTCCAGATGCTAGCGTACAGGACCGGCGTTGTCTGTGGTCGTCAGCGTGCCGTTCATTTTACCTCCTCAGTACCGCCGCCCTGAGGTTGAGGGGCTCGGCTAAGGCGTTACGGCGCCGCCCACCCACCTCTTTTGGCTCACACCCGCGGACCTCACACGATGTTGTTAATGTTGCGTATAGTGGTCGAGTTGTTTTTGGTGGTAAACTTTGTGACGGGAGATATATTTTCGACCTTAATTTTTCATACATTATCTTTCTAAATAATTGAAGTTTTGAGTTCAATGAATTCATAGATTACCTTTCTAAATATATTTTATTTCAAACTAGGCATTCGTATTAAAGTTACTTTGATTCTCGAAGGGATAAAGGACCAAAATTGAACTAGCTTCTGAACGTGCGCAAAGATTAAGCAGTTTGTTAGTTAAAATAGGACTTCAGAGGCTATCAACCCCATTGAATGATTAAGCCAACACACTGTAAGTCATGAATATCGTCAGGACTGGAGCCCCTTTTCAAGAACTCCAGTCCCTTGATTAAGCAGCATAAAGAACAGGCTTAAGATGCAGTCTTAAAACAGGGTTAAGAACCTGTACAGACATTCAGTAGCCCTTATAGAAAAAAAAAAACATATGCAAGTTTTTAAAAGACATAAGCAATCGAGGACAGAGGCTGACTAAACATTACCACACTCAATACGTTTGGTCGTGTTTCACAAATTATTATTATTATTTTTTAACATAAGCCAGTGTTACACGAGCGATTTTTCCATAAATATTTACGGGCAATTGTAGTCTGGCAGCTGCAAAATTTAAGTTTCGTAAGAATTAAACTAGCTAACATAATCTACCTTCGATCTAGTTTCCGATTCCAATGTGAAAGAGCCTCAAAATAGTACGAGAAGAAACTTGCTCATCGACAATTGCCGGAAAATGTGCTCTTGTGACACTGCCTATAATCTTCCCAGTGTAATGACGAACAGATGTGCTGTGTATTGTTACAATTGAACCACTGGACAATTGAACCACTGGACAATTGAACCACTGGATAATTGAACCACAGGACAATTGAACCACTGGACAATTGAACCACTGGACAATTGAACCACTGGATAATTGAACCACTGGACAATTGAACCGTAGTCTTTCCACAGCAGGGTAAAACAAAACATAAACTTTATTTGTATGTTACATGTGTGATGCACATCAATAAAAGGGGATGTGTCGGATGGTTGAAAGCCACAGTTGCTCGCGCGTTTGGGGCTAGCAACACGTATTATGAAAAACATGCATCCTCCTTCATTCACTGTCCCCCCCTTCACTCACTCAACCCCACAATTTGACGGAGGATAACAGGTTTTTCACAATACGTAGACGGATTTTTTTTTTTTTTTTTTTATTGAACCACTGGACAATTGAACCACTGGCCCCTCCCTGGAGGCACGCGTCCTTGGAGCGGCTGCGGTCGCGCCGGGCAATTCTCACACCTCTCACACCACACACACACACACACACAATACACAGTTTTTCCTACACCGAGAAATGACTCTCCGGCTGTCATTTCTCGAAGAGTCCTTCTAGCCGGAGACATTGAGAGCAACCCAGGACCCACCTACAAATACACATGTCCAACTTGCTCAAAACCCATTACTTCGAGCCGCCAAACTAAGGGTTCAGTTCTCTGCAACGCATGCGGGAACTGGACCCATTTCACCTGCACAACACTTGCCTCCATGAAACACTACACAAACACCTGGACATGTTCCTCATGCCCCTCCCTCTCCCAGTCAAATCCCTCCCCTAAAGCCCGTCCACCTCTCCTCCCCAACCCACATAACCTTACCATACCATCCACTCCCTCTTAAAACCCGTCCACCTCTCCTCCCCAATCCACATAACCTGCCCATAACATCCACTCCCACTCCTAAAACTCATCCACCTCTCCTCCCCAACCCACCCAGCCCATCCACACCCCAACCTAATCCAATCCTACCCTCATCTCCTGCACCCCAATCCCCACCCCTTTCCCCACCATCACCCCCTCCCCCTCCCCCACCCCCACCCCATCCTCGTGCAGCAGCACCCAACATACACCGCACACACAACATTAACATCCTTCAACTAAACATAGATGGCATCAACACAAAGAAACACGAACTCACACACTTCATCAAACAACACAACATACACATTGCCATCTTACAAGAAACAAAACTCCGTACAACACAAAAAACACCTACATTTCACAATTTCACCACCATACGACAAGACCGGGCCGTCGGCGTTGGCAGTGGACTCATCACCCTGGTACACAAAGATATAACATATATAGACACCAGTGCACATATCAAATCCCTCCTCCCCCCAAACGATAACACAACAGAAATACAATCAATTAAAATACGCACTGGCAATAGCTCCAACATTACCATTATAAACACATACATCCCTCCCCAAACATCCCCTACAGTACCAAACGATTACAGACCACAAATACAACACATCACAAACACCCCACACATCATCCTGGGTGGTGATTTCAATGCAAAGACGTCGGCCTGGTTTGTCGACAACCCCGACACAGACAGAGGGCTGGTCTTACAACACCAAACAGACAACCTATATATCCTCAATAACATTAATCAGCATACCCATACTCCCCACCAAGCCCTCTACACCCCATCATCTCCTGATATCACCTTTTGCTCCCCTGAACTCGCCCCCCACAACATCCTGGAGGGTGGTCAGAACCTTGGGCTCAGACCACCTCCCGATCATTATCACCACCAAAACAAGACTCACCCCAGCTAGGCACAGACACACTTACACTAACTATAAAAGAGCTAACTGGGAAGCTTTCACAAATGAGACAACAACACTTTGAAACCTTAAACAGTACACCCATCACTAACATCAACAATGTTGTACACACATTCAACACGACTATGCAAAACGCCGACAAGAAACACATTCCAAGAGGTAACATAAAAAAACACAACCCCAACTTCTCACCAGAAATTCAAAACCTCATCATACAACGCGACACACTGAAACACTCCCCAGCACCCCACACAGAAGACATCAATCAACAAATTCAAGCACTCAACATCCAGATTAACAACAAAATACAAGAACAACAAACACAAACACAAATTATTGTCCTCTCTCCCTCCCTGCCCACCCCGAACCAACTTCCAGAAGCACATCCATACTCATATCTCTCGCCAATCCATCCACTCACTCACAGACAACACGCAGCTGCATGCACGACCTCCCGAAATCCATCCTTCCGAATCCTCCCTCCCTCGCGAGGACAGAGTCCACCTGGCCAGGCTGAGATGCGGACACCATCCAGCTCTCCTGAGCTATCAGAAGAGGCTGGATGACTCCGTTGTCGACGCCTGCCCGGGATGTAACACAGCACCCCATACCATTAAACACATCATAGAAGACTGCATTTCACACAACCACTTACGCCAACAACACAACCTACACTCAATGAGAGCTCTGTGGGAAAGCCCGATCATGGCCATGGCCTTCCTCAGGGACTCGGGGCTGTTCGGCCAGGCAGCTTAGGGAACAACAACAACAACAACAACAACAACAAACACTAAATTGGAATAACTTTCTACAAACACTCGATCACAAAACAAACCCCAAAAAACTCTACAAAACACTAAACAGCATTACACTTTCCAACAGCAACACAACACAATCACATGCTGCAATCACAACAACAGACTCTACTCCTTCACATAAACAACAAGCAAACACTCTCATCAATCACTTCTCTCATGTCAGTCACCTAAAACCCCACAAAGACGACCGACGTGTCATCCGACGAAAAAGACAATTCCCCACAGACCCTGACTATACACCCTTCACCAACAACCAGACAAAGCATATCATCAACAATCTCAAGCTCTCACCCACCTGTGGCCTAGACAACATAAGCAACATTCACCTCAGACACTTGGGACCACAAGGCATACAAGCACTCACTAACATATCAAACTACAGCTACTTACACAACACAACACCAGACATCTGGAAGCATGGTATCATCATCACATTCCCCAAACCTAACAAAGACCCCACGCTACCCTCCTCACACCGCCCTATCACACTCCTTTGCACCCCCTCCAAAGTCATAGAGCACCTTGTACTACAACTGATGACACCTGACTTACCCCTTTCTCCAACACAACACGGCTTCAGGCTATTGCACTCCACAAACACTCTTCTTACAGGCCTTACACAAAGAGCTTTTGACGGCATCAACTCAGCTAGACCACCACACAGATCAGTACTTGCCACACTCGACATTAGTAAAGCCTTCGATGCCATCCCCCGCCACAACCTAACAAACAAAATCTACAACACAAACATGCACAACACAAAAAGATGGCTGGCCAACTTCTTAGCAAGCAGATGTGCACACGTATCTTTTGCCTGGTCAGTCATCTAGCATTAGAAATTTCCCAAACGGAGTCCCGCAAGGATCCGTCCTGTCGCCCGCACTCTTCAATCTGTACATGCATGATATAAATATACCAAATTCACCCCAAATAACCATAGCCTCCGACACAGACGACATAACACTCACAAGCACGTACCAAAACCCAGACACAGCAACAAGACGCCTTCAAGAATATCTCGACACATTACATGAATGGTGCACTACAAACAGACTCAATTTAGCCCCAGCTAAATCCACTGCAACCCTCCTCACAAGCTGGACAGGAGAGCACGATTACGTCCCGGGACTCAACATAAACAACACACCCTTAACACACACACACACACACACACACAAAATCCTAGGAGTAACATACGACACCCAAATGATATTCAAACAGCACACCACAAACACGAAAAAGAAACTGACACCCAGACTTAACGCCCTCAGATCACTTGCCCACACGAAATTTGGACACAACAAAGAAACCACCACCACAGTCTACAAACAATACATAACATCAGTTATGGAATACGCAAGCCCGGCCTGGGCTTCTAACCTAGCTGAAACACATCATAAGACCTTACAGACTATTCAGGGCCCTGGGTGGGGCTTTGGTTTCCTGGGCGTTTCCGCACCCTCCTCAGCTCCCCGCCATGGAGTGGCTTCGGTCACCCAGGCTTTATTGTGGTCGGCAGTGAGGGTTCTGTGAGGGTGCACGGTTATGGCCTTGGCCTGCTCAGGGCCTTGGGGCTGTTCGGCCAGGCAGCTTGGGGAACAACAACAACAACAACAACAATAGACTATTCAAAATATAGCCCTGAAAATCATCACAGGATGCACAGCTACGACACCCACAGATCACCTACATCAAGAAACCAAAGTCCTCAAAGTCAAAGATCATCTAGACATGAGAGGCACTCAATTCCTGGCAGCAGCCTCCACGAATCAACACCACCCACTACACTACATGGCAACACACCCACAGACACCAAGAAATATCAAAACAACACCCAGCACACGCTATCACACACAAATACTGTCTTCTCTCCCTCCCTGCCCACCCCAAACCAACTTCCGGAAGTACATCCATACTCATATCACTCGCCGTTCCACCCACTCACTCATAGACAACACGCAGCTGCAAGCACGACCTCCCGAAATCCATCCTTCTGAATCCTCCCTTCCTCGCGAGGGCAGAGTCCACCTGGCCAGGCTGAGATGCGGACACCATCCAGCTCTTCTGAGCTATCAGAAGAGACTGGATGACTCCGTCGTCGACACCTGCCCGGGTTGTAACACAGCACCCCATACCATTAAACACATCATAGAAGACTGCATTTCACACAACCACTTACGCCAACAACAAAATTCACACTCTTTCAGGGCTCTGTGGGAAAGCCCGACTGTGGCCATGGCCTTCCTTAAGGACTCAGGGCTGTTTGGCCAGGCAGCTTAGGGAACAACAACAACCACTGGATAATTGAACCACTGGACAATTGAACCAGCGACAATTGAACCAACATTTCTGCTTATTTAATTAATTAAGGGGAGATGGGCCGTTTATTTGGTCTATTATTTTAGTTTATAGTTTCTTCGGTAGACCTCCATGACGCTTGGAAAACACTCCCAGACTAGTCCGGTTTTCAGGTATTTGGACAACTCCAGGCATTTTGGAGTCAAAGTTGGCAAATAACCTTTTCTAGGGTGTTTTTTTGTGCTGAATCCATTTTTGCTGTTTGCCAAGCTGTATCTCTCAAGCTGACACTGCCAGACGGGTAAATCCAAGATGGCCACCTTAAACTCAAAAGCATAATTTTTACAAGTGTTGCCTCGTCCGTATATCATTATGACGACCGTAAAACCTTATTAAAAGCCATTGTACATTAATTATTTTATTGATATTACTTTTCTCTTAATTAAGCAATAAACAAACATAAATCCAAGATGGCTGACAACATATTTAAACATTGCTACCTGACAAAATGAACAACGTTAATGGTACAGGAATCATTTCAACATTTTATATTACAACAAGTTGCAGATTGCAAATTGATGAACAGGCATAGTATAGTGGCAGTGTGTTTTACACAGTGTCATTGTTGGGCTTCGACATTGCTATAATCGTCATCGGATGTTCTACATTTGCATGCTGCTGTACAACGCAAGTGGGACTTTTTACATTTGCAACGTGCACTCATACATCGCTTGGCGCAGTTGCAGGTGATCAGTTCCACACATGAGTCTGGGACTGGGGGTAGGGACATCAGCATTGGCACCAGTGATGCACCTTCCATCCTCCATCCCATCGTCTCTGGTTGAGGTAGTTCTGGATACTGTTCATTTGCCTGTCACCACACAGCTGTTTGATAGTGAGCTCTTTGGATGTGAAACGAAAGGGCATCACCAGTTGGAGGAAGAGTCTCTGGAGCACTGGATTTCACGCGCCTTGTTGACTGTTGTGACGTTGGGGACATTGTACAACTTACAGATGAATAATTCAGCGTTCTTCGCTGTCACGTCATCGAGTTAACATTGACCTAGACCTTCAAGAAGGCAAGAGTGTTCTTGAAACACATTCCAGCAAGTTTTCTTTCCACGCCCGAAGAGGTATGAAGATGTGTCACTACCAGTGATGGCGTGAAACGCTGTAATGGATTCCATCTTATCGTTATCAAAAGCAAGCCGTTCCACAATGGTGTGTATAGGAATATACTTCCTGTTTGCAGCTGTTCCTGCCTTCAACCAAACTTTGTCACTGGAGCATTTTGTGGAAATGTGCAAGTAGTAATACCAGGACATCTATGTCATGTGCAGCTATCACAATGCTAGAGGCTTGATTTTCCGTACAATGCAGAATCATTCTTGTATCTGCCTCTTCGTGCCGAGCTTTGAGTTTGTCTGTGTCCACTTCTGGATCCCATGATTCCACCTGTTCTTCATCGACGAATACGCCAGATACCACAACAGTTTTGTTTGCTCAAACCTGCAGCATCAGTTGTTGTGAGAGGAAATTGGCCAAGTCTGCCTTGTTTTCAGGGTGTGCCATGAAAGTATCCCACTTTGCTGGGAGTGGAACATTCCTGCCTTCAATCAAACGTCGGATCGCCAGTGATCCTTGACCACGTCGTGTCCTTGTTCCCTCTTTGATGGACTTCTCGTAGTATCTGTCAAACACTACATCAATTCGTTTGAACAGTGTCCCACCTTGAAGAACAGCTCCAATGAACACGTCAGCTAGGTCTCCAAATGTGGCTGCTTTGGGTGGTTTCCTAATGGAACAAACCATTGCTTGATCATCAATTATGAGTGTTGCTGTTTCCCCAAGGTCTGCAGCGCCTATGCTGGGAGGACATTTTATTCCTGAAGTGAGTACTTGAGCCAAGTCTGCTTTTGATCCAGATCGATGTCTACCGTTTGTCTCAGCTAGAGCCTGGGGGACTGTTAAAAGTTCATGCATCAGTACTTCTGACAGGTTTACACGTCGGCCACTTTCGTAGGCAGTGATCAGGCGCTGGATAATTTTCCTATCTGCTTTGATGGACTTCTCAATACCTTTCTGTCTGGAATCTTTGTGTTTCACTTCATAGAGTGAAGCAAATGTGAGCGCCTTGTTTTTGGGTAGAGGATTTCGGAACTTGACCTGTCTTGGTTCTGGAGCAATGAACCTCTCTTGGATGAAGTTGTTCAACTTCTGTCCTTTTGAGTGCGCACCTAATAGGTCGTTTTCAATTTCCTTTGTTGCAATGTTCTGCAGATCGTCACATGCCTCATCTGAGAATAGATTGAATGACTTCAGTGCTGCCAGAAAACTGTCCTCATCACGGCTGTCTTGCGTTTGCCTTCCTTTGAAGGATTCGTTGTGCGAGTAGTCATCATCATAATCCAGGCCGTAAACAGCTCTTGTTTCGTTGGAGATATGCGACCGTAGGTTGTAAGAGAGCGCCCATCTACTCAGTGCAGATGATGTTTTGGTTATGCCTATGATTCCGCCTCTCTTCTTCCTGATACCATTCAGCCATTCTTGACTTTGGTCAGGATCAACCTGATTGAACCTTTGGTTGGTACGCTTCACAACAAAGTTTCCAGCATCAAATTCTCTCTTGACTTCTGGAGGAAGGTGGTGCATCTCATTTATGTAAATTGTGCCCCAGCGAATAAAACGGCGGCCATCTTGGATTTTCACTGTTTATGATGCTTTATTTACACACAAAGACACACATTTTACCTATTTTATTATCATATGTACATTAGGAGCTTGTACAATGCATTATATCCATTAATATATTTTATATTTGAAGCAATTCTTCAAAATATGCATTTTCTAGAAAAATGGCGGCCATCTTGGATTTTGTCCGCTAGGAGCAAAACCGCAAGAGATACAGCTTGGCAAACAGCAAAAATGGATTCAGCACAAAAAAACACCCTAGGAAAGCTTATTTGCCAACTTTGACTCTAAAATGCCTGAGGATTTTTACACAGCCACATTTTGCAGATATTCAACCAGTCTATCCCTATACGCCCCTTCAAGATAATTTTTTACATTTTTCGGTAGAAAAATATCCCGGCCGAAGGCCGCTTCCTCTTAAAATATCAGGCTCGCCAGGAAAAAAATCGACACCTAAATGACTGGAAAGGTCTTAAAATTGACAACGAAATGGGGCGAAAGGTGTTAAAATCGCCGAACTAATGAGCAGAACGTCTTATAATCTCAAAACAAATGAGGCTTAACACGTGGGAGATAGGGGACCAGAAAAACGACCCATCTCCCCTTAAAAGTGATCACCAGGGTATCTATCGAGCAGACAATTAAACAGCTTAGCCCCTTCTGTGCCGGCGACGTCCTTTTAACTTTATTCTGGCTACTATTAGACGATTTTATTAAGTTTAAAAAGGGCGTCCAGCAATTATTATGTTCCTTCCAACAACCAACAATACTCCTAAAATCGATTAATGAAATTTACAAACACATGTGGCAGTCCGTGGACTCGAACCCAGGATGCTCACACCGAAAATCAACACCTTATACATCGCACCACGAAGACAGTTAAAGGTTGGTGGACACTGCCTACGATTTATTATGCAACTTCGAATCCTGCATATCAATCTAAGCATGTACACACATCCCAACTGCAACTCACGTAGGCTATGCATATGTGAATGGAAAGAGCAATTAATGGGGCCTTAACCACTTAGGGAAGTCCTCTCGATAAATTACTCCTGAACCAATATCAATTATTATGTTCCTTCCAACAACCAACAATACTAAAATCGATTAATTACCAGGCTTCGAACTATCTCGCTTTAACCCTTGTAACTACTACTAAGATAGATCCTTCTTCAACTGCACAAAATCGTCTAAATATAGCCAGTTTAAACATACAAAGACATCGCCGGTACAGAAGGGGTTAAGATTATATAGTTTAACAATAACTATCCATTGATCGACCTCATAGAATCGCGATAGCTAAATATGTTGCATTTGAAGTGGATATAATAAATGTACCCAGCGTATAGCTATTGATTGTAACTTCCTGAATCCTTACGGTGTACAGTATATAAGGCTATAAATATTGAATGTAGGATGACATTACCTGCTTGGAAAATATTTTCTTTTAAATTTTCTTTCCTACATTTTTTTTTTTTTGTAAATTATGTATATATTATATACCGGTATATATATATATATATATATATATATATATATATATATATATATATATATATATATATATATATACTGTATAAATAGATAGATAGATTGATTTATTTAGATACATACGGCTGCAATGAATATGCATGATATATGAATTATTGTTTTGCTTTGTATAATTAATACCGCCAATTACCAAACAAATCAAGATATTGAATATCTTTCTGCATACTCAGTGTCTTATATAAGGGATGTATACTTATGTATGAGACCAACTGTAGCTTAGGCGCACATACACATTATACACACACACACACTAACACACACATACACACAAACACACTCACACATACTTACTTTTTCTAGATTTGCAGTATATCGTATATTCACTCGGGTATTCGAGTTTCGTTCTGTTAGTTTTTTTTTCACATGTGTATGAAGAAGACAAAAGGCAAGCTGGCTGTAGTATTAGTACCTTATTGATATCATAAAATACATGTGTGTGAAGAAGACAAAAGGCAAGCTGGCTGTAGTATTAGTACCTTATTGATATCATATAATACATGTGTATGAAGAAGGCAAAAGGCAAGCTGGCTGTAGTATTAGTATCTTATTGATATCATTATAATACATGTGTGTGAAGAAGACAAAAGGCAAGCTGGCTGTAGTATTAGTACCTTATTGATATCATATAATACATGTGTATGAAGAAGACAAAAGGCAAGCTGGCTGTAGTATTAGTACCTTATTGATATATAATACATGTGTGTGAAGAAGACAAAAGGCAAGCTGGCTGTAGTATTAGTACCTTATTGATATCATATAATACATGTGTATGAAGAAGACAAAAGGCAAGCTGGCTGTAGTATTAGTACCTTATTGATATCATATAATACTGGTACATGTGTATGAAGACGACGACAAAAGGCAAGCTGGCTGTAGTATTAGTACCTTATTGATATCATATAATACATGTGTATGAAGAAGACAAAAGGCAAGCTGGCTGTAGTATTAGTACCTTATTGATATATAATACATGTGTATGAAGAAGACAAAAGGCAAGCTTGTGACGCATGTCGAGTATGAGCATGCTGTACAGAACGCCCAGTCAGGCCCCACTCTCGCTAGGATCGTCAGGGCAGGAACTTTGGCTGTAGTCTGTGTAGAGTTTCCTAACTCAGTTTATGTGAACCGTTGTACTATAAGTATTATCATTATGTATTTTGTTTTCTTCTAAGTCAACGAGTTCTATTTTATATCATTAGATATAAGTATTGTGTGTGGGACTTGTATGTAATGATGAGAGGAGAGATATTACGTGGCGGGGGATCAGTGAGTACGCCACGCGGGCCGGTAGGCCTAATTCCCTCCTCCCTTCCTCCCTTTCAGCGCGTGGGAAGTTCTTTGTCAATCCCAGATTGAGAGAATATGACGTCATGATTGCCAGTGGGCGGTCCTTAAGTAGTTTGAGATATGCCGCTAGAGGGCCGAGTATAAAAAGAGAGGTTTTTGCCACCATGCTTCAGAACTCATCAGGCAAAGCGACCTCTCATATCCCTTGCAACTATCGATATTCTTCCGACTGATGTGAACTTTCTCTACTCTCTGAACAGCCTATTTTCTTCTCTTCTCGTCCCTTTTTAACCAATGACCCCTTTGGTGCAGATTTAGTCAGCCAAAGTATTATCGCTTGAGTTCTCACGAGATAAGTGCCTGTTAGATAGCCTATTTTTGGAAGGGTTAACTAGAATAGGATTGATTGATGTTTGTTGCACTCGTATATGTATTTCCCTGTGTACTATTATTCATGTTCCTGTTTTCTGCTGGTTTAGGTAATGCTAGACTGGGATAGGGTTCCTCGAGTTGTGATTTCCTATGAGTGCTAGGTTGGTTGAACCAGCACAATTGCAACGGAGACGTGGGAAGCCTAGGGGGTCTTTTTGATTGTGTACCGTGGGAGTTTAGCACTGTGTTGCGAGTGAGGGCTTTTGCCTGTGCCACCCAACACTGTGCTATCTCATTTGCTTGACTTTGAGAGGATCGCCAGGAGAGAACCAGATACTAGTGATCTGGATCTCTCAAGAGAGCATCCCGTCAATTACCGTAATTTGGCCGCACAGTCTTAAGGACCTCGCTAGGCTACGAGCCGCTTGCTCAGCCATTGTCTCTTAACCTTAGATATCCCAGCTAGACTTTGCTCGACCAGCAGATACAGCATAGTATTGAAGCTTCTCCTTATGTATATTATTGTTTAAGCACTATTGATTTCATGCGTGGCACGCTTAGCTACTTCAGAGATTAGTGGCCCACGAGCACAATCTTAGTAGGCTATTGCCAGTGCATTGTCGGAGTACTTCTTCTTAATGTTTGCCATATCCTATTGCTTATTCTTATAATTCTTCTTATGTCAATTTAAAGCCTTTAATTACCAGTGAGTTATTCATTAAATTGCTGTTCAAAATCCGATACTTACTTCTTATGAGTATTCAAGAAGCATCTAACTTATCAGAAGATTCCTTGCTTGATGCTCGAGGACTATTGTTTAACGTAACGTAATAGTGCCGATCCGAAGTAGAGGGTGGAGGACTTCTTAAGTTCTTAGTTCAAGGGTGGATTACTTCGGCTTCGGCCAACACTATTCTTTAGTGTTGTAGTACTTTCTTCTTTGTTTGATTGTTGACCAGACTAGATAACTCCCGTCTTGTTATTAGTCTGTTGTGTGAAACGCTAGTACCGAGTTCTTGTATACCCCGTTATAGCAGATAGAACTCTGGAGGGTAGTGGCGTTTTTTGTTCGGCTGGCAGTACTCTGGGGTTGGGATCGTGTGTTTTCCGTTGTGGCAACGAGCCATAGTCGAGTCCTGTGTAAGAGCCCTAGTGTACCTGAGTGCCCGGTCGTAACAAATGGCGACCTTGCTTAGGATTTTGTGAACAGTATAATTTTTTGCAGAGTTGTACAACATTTGTTTGTTGGTACTTTAGCGTACATATTGAAGAATATTTTTTTTTTTTTGTAAGGCAATTAGGAGAGCATTTAAGAGACTCCAGTTAATTTAGTAATTAGTGCTTACATAAGGGAGTTTAACACTTTTGTCTCGAGAATTTTTTGTGAACTTCAGTATGTCGTGCCCTAGTATTGACGAGGAGCGAGAGATGCCATTTGAGGAGGTGCCGTTAGTAACTAGTGAGGAGGATGCTAGACTTTTTGTGAGTAAGCAGTACCATGTGACGGAGCAGAGGCTGACTGGGGTGAATGTTTATGGCTTGCACCTGATAGCCAAGGTTTTGGGTCTATCCAATGTAGGAGGGATGTCCAAGGGGGAGCTGATTTCCTGGGTGTTGCGTGGGCGACATGGGGTTTCGGGGGAGAGGGCGTTTGGGGGGGTTCCTCCCCAGATCCCCTCTCACTCGACTCCCACAGTGCCGTCCACTCAAGTACCGGAGGTTAGCACCCTCCCACAGAGGGATGAGAATTGGAAGATTGGAGTGCCCTCGGGCGGTGCGTATGGTGGTTCCCCAGTTCTTGCCCCCCCTCCTTCAGTAGTGGCAGCTCCCTCTTCCTGCCTGTCTCCAGATATGATATTTAGACTTGAGCTTGCTAAAATTGAGATTGAGGCTAGGAAGCAGGAGAAGGAGAAGGAGATTGAGGCTGAGACTAGGAGGCATGAGATTGAGGCGGAGAATGAGACCAGGAGGCACGAGGCTGAGCTTAGGTACGACTCAGAGAAATATTGTGCTCAAATAGATTTAGATAAGACTCGTGCAGAGTCGACAGGGACTCGGATGGGCCGTGAGGGCCAAGTAAGAGAACAGTCCTTGTCCCACTTAGTCAAGTTGGTGCCGGCATTTAGTGAAACTGAAGTCACAGAATTTTTTAATCGTTTTGAGAAGAAGTGTAGGGAGCATAATTGGCCTGAAGAGAAGTGGGCAGCTCTGGTCTCCTCAAGACTTACGGGTAAGGGTCTGAAGGCTTATGATGCACTGCCTTTAGAGTCTTGCATTGACTACCCAGAATTGAAGAGAGCTGTCCTACGGGCATACGAGTTGCAACCAGAAACATATCGATTGAAGTTTCGGGGTGTTACGAAGACTAGGGAGGCGACCTTTCTTGAACATGCCCGGGACTTAAAAGATGCACTTACAAACTGGACACGTTCTGAGAAGGCTGAGACGGCCGAACAGTTGACTGAGCTGTTTCTGCTCGAGCAGTTTTATAAGTGTACTGGTGCAGATATGACTTTAACTATTAAAGAAAAGAACCCTAAAACTCTACAGGAGGCAGCTGAGATGGCTGACCTCCGGCTATCACTAATTCGTGGGTGCGGGTCTGCCCAGCGTAGTGAGGCAGGTAACAAGGGGCGTGACGCCCCACCCCCCCGAGTTAGTGATATACATTATGCAAACAAGTACAAGAGCTATGATACCAAGACTGACCACAAGACTAGCACCGTCCCATTTAAGAAGGGGCCGGGCCCTTCCCAGTACCAAGGGAAGCCCAGAGGGGAGTTGGAGTGTTATCATTGTCATGAAAAGGGGCACTTTGCAAGAGTCTGTCCTAGCAAACCACCTACAGCAGCTGTGTCTTTGGCCTGCAACATTGGTGTGTCTCCGAAGTTTTCTGAGTTTGCCCGGGGCAGTTCGTCAGAGGCTGAGGCACAGCCAATGCAGAAGCACCTGGGAGGCTCGAACCCTGCTCAGGATGTTTTTTGCGACCATAGAGGACGGGGTTGCGTGATGTGGGCGGGGCGCAAGCATGGAGTAGAGGTCTTGCGTGATACAGGTGCTTCCCAGACTCTGATGAATAACTTGACTGGCTACCCTATAAATGCGGCTCGGGTGGTAGTGGTGCAGGGTATTAATGCAACTCGGTCATACCCGCTGGTGCGGTTGGAGTTGGAGGTGGATGGTGTGACACGTGAATTGGATGTCGGGATTGTGGAGAAACTGCCAGTGGAGGGCGTCGACCTTCTTCTCGGCAACGACTTTGCAATGCCCGCTTCTGAGGTTCTACCCTTAGTCGTTGCCGAGAGGACGGCCGACGTGAGTAGGGAAGAGCAAGAGTGGGTCGAGCGGTGCCAGACACAACCCATGGCGTGTGTTGTCACCCGAGCTCGGACAGATAAAGTGTCACAGCCTAGTCCTCCGTCTTCAGACCAGCAGAGGAACGATCAACAGGAGGAGGCTAAAGCTGGAGTTGGTTTTAAGAGTTTTGACTCGGCGGCTCTCCTGGGTGATTTAGTATTGGCACCTATGTTGGAGTCTGGAGAGGCCCCAGGACCTGTCACAGTTAGTGAGGAGGTAGGGCCGGAAGAGACTCCGGGGCAGCAACGTTGCACACGGAGAGAAAAAAGGGTTGCTCAGTTTGATATTGGGGAAGGACTTGGGTTGCTTCGGAAGCATCTAGACAGGTTGGTTCCCTCAGATATTTGTAAACTGCAGTTGGAGGATCCGGAAGTTCAGAAGTGTGGTAATGGTGCTGTCGAGATTAAACACGAGGACGGGGAAGCATGTCATGTGAACCTGTTGGAGGAGTTTGTGAGGCAACCACCTGAGCAGCCTACTGTCCCTGCGTTGGTCTGCCGCGGCCAAGGTGGAGAAGGAGAGGGGGGCAGTAGGGCACAGGTGGAGGAGAGTAGGGATTGTCATGTCTCGGCGAAGCAGTGGGCGGGGGACACGAGTCTGGTGGCTGTGGAAGCGCTAGAGCACCTGTCTGAGCAGCAGTGTGCAGCACTCCAGCACCAGCTCGGTTCATACCCCACTGGTCGTGCCGAGCCCCTGAGTCTCACAACTCGGGCGGTGCGAGATGTTCCGCAGGCAGGTCATGTGACTGTTAAAAGACCGTTAGCCTCGTTGTTTCGGTGGTTTAAGGTGGGCGACGAGGCCTTGGCATGGTTGCCAGGTCAGGGTCGACCCATGGCTGCCAAGGGTGGTGGTCAAAAGGAGGACATTGAGCAGATTGGTAGGGTCGGCTGTGGTATCGCAGTGCCCGGTCGTCACATAGCCTCCCAATGCTGCTCTAGTCTAATGCAACAGCCCTACCACAGACCGACTGTATCTGGCCATGTCGCTAAAAGCGGTGATGCTGCGCAGGCAGATGTCGTCACAAGGAATGTGGGGGTGCGCATGTACGGTATCGGCGGGGAAGCCTTAGCTATAATGAACTGTGGGAGTGACTGCACAGGTGGTACTGATTGTCCCTCTCATGACCTGGCTGTTCTAGGGACGAAGGTGGAGAAGGAGGGAGACTACAGGTTAGAAGCTGCGGTCTCGGCTGGGTTGTGGGAGGGCACTAGGCATGTTGTTCGTGGAGACAGTGCAAGGCAGTTGCTTACTAGGCTATGGCAGTACTTTCGCATGTTTGTTGCTTCTCCAGGCCTGATGTACGGGGTAGAATCCGACATGCAGGCTGGAGATAGTGCAAGGCTCAGTTTAATTCCCTACCGTATAAATCCTGCTCGACAGCCTATGGTGCAAGCAGAGCTGGATTACGTGTGGACGAAGGATCTGAGGGATAAGGAATGTCGTGAGTGGTCGTTGCTTGTAACTTTGTCCGAGCGTGCTAAAGAGGTATGTGGTTTTGTTGTGGACGGGAGTACCTACCAGTGCAATGTTGTGCCTGACGGACTTAAAGAGTGCACCAGCAACGTGTCAGAGCCTGATGAATGAAAGTGAAAAGGACAATGATGCGCTGGGGCATTTCGAGATCTATGTTCCAGCCTATGGTCCGGTCGGTGTAGTTTACCCAGATCATTACCCTCTCAAGATCTTGGACCCGTTTCACAATCGGAATATGAGGCTGACCAGGTGGTCACTAAGGTTATTGGTATATAACCTGGACATAAGCCATATTGCCGGTTGTGACAACGAGGTTGCATGTGGTCGTTCAGGGGTATATGATCCTGGGTAAATTGACACACGGGTAGCCTCCTGCTTTGGTTTGAGTAGTATTTTGCGCTTGGTGCTTGTTGGCTCGCGGTTGTAGCCCAGCGTATTGGGTCGTAAAGCAGGATTGTTGAGCGTTTGGTATAGAAGAAATTAGGCTGCCCTTATAGTGCAGCCGGAAAAAAACATATTAAAATATAAAAATCATATAAAAACTCTTTCTTTTTGATGAAGATAATTGTATAAGTTTGTCATAGCCTATAAGGTTTGAGTAGTCCACGAACTATCAAACGGCTGAGCTGCTGTAAGCTCGCTCTGGGAGCATGATATTGTGTCTTTTACTATTGTTGGGAGGAGTTATGAAATGTGAATTTTTTTTTTATAAGATGTGTTTTAGTGATAAACTCAGCGTTGTTTTAGTGCCATGCGGTCGCTGGGTGTGAGGGGTTTGATGGGGTTCTGTATATCAGATTTTAGCTCAGGGTTGAGCAAGTAAAATCTTGGGGGAGGTGTGACGCATGTCGAGTATGAGCATGCTGTACAGAACGCCCAGTCAGGCCCCACTCTCGCTAGGATCGTCAGGGCAGGAACTTTGGCTGTAGTCTGTGTAGAGTTTCCTAACTCAGTTTATGTGAACCGTTGTACTATAAGTATTATCATTATGTATTTTGTTTTCTTCTAAGTCAACGAGTTCTATTTTATATCATTAGATATAAGTATTGTGTGTGGGACTTGTATGTAATGATGAGAGGAGAGATATTACGTGGCGGGGGATCAGTGAGTACGCCACGCGGGCCGGTAGGCCTAATTCCCTCCTCCCTTCCTCCCTTTCAGCGCGTGGGAAGTTCTTTGTCAATCCCAGATTGAGAGAATATGACGTCATGATTGCCAGTGGGCGGTCCTTAAGTAGTTTGAGATATGCCGCTAGAGGGCCGAGTATAAAAAGAGAGGTTTTTGCCACCATGCTTCAGAACTCATCAGGCAAAGCGACCTCTCATATCCCTTGCAACTATCGATATTCTTCCGACTGATGTG
>JBAKBP010032024.1:0-23703 GCA_037953745.1 Lithodes maja
GTAGTAGTAGTTGTTGTAGTTGTAGTAGTTGTAATAGTAGTAGTAGTTGTTGTAGTTGTAGTAGTTGTAATAGTAGTAGTAGTTGTTGTAGTTGTAGTAGTTGTAATAGTAGTAGTGACGGCCAACACATCCACTGAAGCAAGATTGGACGTTAGTGCAAGAGGCTTTTGGACAAATGCACAGCGAGCGTTCTTTGACATAAGAGTATTTGACCCAATGGCCCACAGCTACAGCAAGCTGTCTCTGGAGGCTGCACACAAGAGGAACGAACGAGAGAAGGTCAGGACATATGGAGAAAGGATCTTACACGTCGAACATGGCAGCTTTACCCCACTAGTCTTCACCACATCAGGAGGGATGGGACCCAGGGCCCAGTGCTTCTATTCAAGGCTAGCAGAGATCATCGCAGAGAAGAAGCAACAGCCTAGGAGCCACGTCGTAGCCTGGATGAGATGCCGTCTATCTTTCTCATTGCTCAGATCAGCACTACTATGCCTGCGGGGAACAAGAAGGTCTGCACCACAACCAGTGACGGTGGCAGAAGTAGACTACGAGGCAGCAGTGGCAGAGGGTCGCATAGGAAGGAGACTGGATTGAAGTTGCATGGTGTAGAATAGTAGTATCTGATGCTTGTGAAATTTAGTATGTGTACAATATTAAATATATGGTAGTGGTGGTGGTGATGGTGGAGGTGGTGATGGTAGTAGTAGTAACATGAAATGTATGAAAAATATTAAATAAAAATCAATGTAGTAGTAGTAATCCACGATGATGAGTCTGAGTGCTTACCCCGGAATAGGAAGTAGCTGAATGACAACGAAGTCAGGCGCTTTGATGACTATTCTGACCTGGTCTAGGGTCCAAAGAGGGGATGCACAGACTGAGTGGTTTAAAAAAAAAAAAAAAAAAATAGTAGTAGTAGTTATTGTAGTTGTAATAGTAGTAGTGGTTGTAGTAGTAGTAGTAGTTGTAGTTTTAGTAGTTGTAATAGTAGTAGTAGTTGTAATAGTAGTAGTAATTGTAGTAGTAGTAGTTGTAATAGTAGTAGTAGTTGTAATAGTAGTTGTAGTTGTAATAGTAGTAGTGGTAGATGTTGTAGTAGTAGTTGTTGTAGTTGTTTCTGTTGTGGTGGTAGATGTTGTTGTAGTAGTAGTGGTAGATGTAGTAGTGGTAGTTGTAGTAGTAGTGGTAGATGTTGCTGTAGTAGTGGTAGATGTAGTAGTAGCGGTTGCAGTAGTAGCAGTAGTAGTAGTAGTAGTAGTAGTAATAGAAATACGGATACTATAAAGATAATAAATTAGAAGTGCTGTTTTCGCATTTTGGAAAGAACCCGCATACCCAATCCTGCGAATTTTATTTGTTCTCACAATTGTCTATTAAAATCATATTACAACATTTTGTTCTGTTTTTTAACTGAACTTTGAATAGGGAAACTGTATACCCCTACCCCTAGTACCTTGTGCATAAATCTATCAGTTAACTTACCAAACATAATTAGCATAATATTATCATTGATCTTATGCCTTGATTGTTTAAATATTGATCTGAAAGTTGGGCGGTACATATTTAAAAACATTATATAAATAGTACAAAAAAGTGACCTTTACAATTGACCTTGACCTTTGCTAAATATTTAATGTAATGCTTCTCTGACCTTTGAATACAAATGACAGATATAGCTGTGACTTGTGATGAGCGTTTATCCATCAGTTAAGGACAACTATATAAAATAATATAATATATATATATATATATATATATATATATATATATATATATATATATATATATATATATATATATACAGTATATATAGAGTGTGTGTGTGTGTGTGTGTCTGCGTGGGTGTGTGGGTGTAATTTTCCAGAAACCCAGTTGTTCCTCCACTTCTTCCAACCCCCTGCTTCAAGCTAAGTTTGTCCCTTTGTTTGGTAAAAAAAAAAAAATCCTTGCCAGAGGTCGGTTTAGCCTAAATAGCATGTTTGTTGTCGCTCACCCAGAAAATAGCAACACAGGAATAGGGTGAATCGTCTTATAATCGTCAAACAAATTGGGCGAATGGTCTTTATATTCTATTCTATATACTCAGGCCCAATCCCCATTTTTCCTATTTTTTGTCTTTTCTTTCTGTTTTTCTTTCTTTTTTTTTGGGGGGGGGGGCGTCTCAAGACAGAGCCAGAATAGGGACAACACAACAGAAAACAATGAACACACAAACACAAAATACAAATTGACACACATCTAGGTCAATCTAATGGAGCGAAACAGTGGGGGGGGGGGGGCCCGCGGCGGTTTAAAGAGACCATTCGCGGATATTATAGGGCTAAACAAGGTCAGTAAAACCTGTTGATCATGACCTTCCTCGGCTGTGATGTGCTCCTTAACCCCTTCCTCGGCTGTGATGTGCTCCTTAACCCCTTCCTCGGCTGTGATGTGATCCTTAACCCCTTCCTCGGCTGTGATGTGATCCTTAACCCCTTCCTCGGCTGTGATGTGATCCTTAACCCCTTCCTCGGCTGTGATGTGATCCTTAACCCCTTCCTCGGCTGTGATGTGCTCCTTAACCCCTTCCTCGGCTGTGATGTGATCCTTAACCCCTTCCTCGGCTGTGATGTGATTCTTAACCCCTTCCTCGGCTGTGATGTGCTCCTTAACCCCTTCCTCGGCTGTGATGTGATCCTTAACCCCTTCCTCGGCTGTGATGTGATCCTTAACCCCTTCCTCGGCTGTGATGTGATCCTTAACCCTTCCTCAGCTGTGATGTGATCCTTAACCCCTTCCTCGGCTGTGATGTGATTCTTAACCCCTTCCTCGGCTGTGATGTGATCCTTAACCCCTTCCTCGGCTGTGATGTGATCCTTAACCCCTTCCTCGGCTGTGATGTGATTCTTAACCCCTTCCTCGGCTGTGATGTGATTCTTAACCCCTTCCTCGGCTGTGATGTGATCCTTAACCCCTTCCTCGGCTGTGATGTGATCCTTAACCCCTTCCTCGGCTGTGATGTGATGTGATCTTTAACCCCTTCCTCGGCTGTGATGTGATCTGATCTTTAACCCCTTCCTCGGCTGTGATGTGATCCTTAACCCCTTCCTCGGCTGTGATGTGATTCTTAACCCCTTCCTCGGCTGTGATGTGATCCTTAACCCCTTCCTCGGCTGTGATGTGATGTGATTCTTAACCCCTTCCTCGGCTGTGATGTGATCCTTAACCCCTTCCTCGGCTGTGATGTGATCCTTAACCCCTTCCTCGGCTGTGATGTGATCCTTAACCCCTTCCTCGGCTGTGATGTGATCCTTAACCCCTTCCTCGGCTGTGATGTGATCCTTAACCCCTTCCTCGGCTGTGATGTGATCCTTAACCCCTTCCTCGGCTGTGATGTGATCCTTAACCCCTTCCTCGGCTGTGATGTGATGTGATCTTTAACCCCTTCCTCGGCTGTGATGTGATGTGATCCTTAACCCCTTCCTCGGCTGTGATGTGATCCTTAACCCCTTCCTCGGCTGTGATGTGATCCTTAACCCCTTCCTCGGCTGTGATGTGATCTTTAACCCCTTCCTCGGCTGTGATGTGATCTTTAACCCCTTCCTCGGCTGTGATGTGATCCTTAACCCCTTCCTCGGCTGTGATGTGATTCTTAACCCCTTCCTCGGCTGTGATGTGATCCTTAACCCCTTCCTCGGCTGTGATGCGATTCTTAACCCCTTCCTCGGCTGTGATGTGATCCTTAACCCCTTCCTCGGCTGTGATGTGATTCTTAACCCCTTCCTCGGCTGTGATGTGATCCTTAACCCCTTCCTCGGCTGTGATGTGATCCTTAACCCCTTCCTCGGCTGTGATGTGATCCTTAACCCCTTCTTCGGCTGTGATGTGATTCTTAACCCCTTCCTCGGCTGTGATGTGATCCTTAACCCCTTCCTCGGCTGTGATGTGATTCTTAACCCCTTCCTCGGCTGTGATGTGATCCTTAACCCCTTCCTCGGCTGTGATGTGATGCTTAACCCCTTCCTCGGCTGTGATGTGATCCTTAACCCCTTCCTCGGCTGTGATGTGATGCTTAACCCCTTCCTCGGCTGTGATGTGATCCTTAACCCCTTCCTCGGCTGTGATGTGATCCTTAACCCCTTCCTCGGCTGTGATGTGATCCTTAACCCCTTCCTCGGCTGTGATGTGATCCTTAACCCCTTCCTCGGCTGTGATGTGATTTTTAACCCCTTCCTCGGCTGTGATGTGATCCTTAACCCCTTCCTCGGCTGTGATGTGATTCTTAACCCCTTCCTCGGCTGTGATGTGATCCTTAACCCCTTCCTCGGCTGTGATGTGATTCTTAACCCCTTCCTCGGCTGTGATGTGATCCTTAACCCCTTCCTCGGCTGTGATGTGATCCTTAACCCCTTCCTCGGCTGTGATGTGATCCTTAACCCCTTCCTCGGCTGTGATGTGATCCTTAACCCCTTCCTCGGCTGTGATGTGATCCTTAACCCCTTCCTCGGCTGTGATGTGATTCTTAACCCCTTCCTCGGCTGTGATGTGATCCTTAACCCCTTCCTCGGCTGTGATGTGATCCTTAACCCCTTCCTCGGCTATGATGTGATCCTTAACCCCTTCCTCGGCTATGATGTGATCCTTAACCCCTTCCTCGGCTGTGATGTGATCCTTAACCCCTTCCTCGGCTGTGATGTGATCCTTAACCCCTTCCTCGGCTATGATGTGATCCTTAACCCCTTCCTCGGCTGTGATGTGATCCTTAACCCCTTCTGTACCGGGGATGTCTCTTTAACTTTATTCTGGCTTCTATTAGACGATATTATTCAGTTTACAAAGGGCCTCCCGTAACTAACAGGCTTCGAACTGTCTCATTCAACTATTTTTACTACCACAGATCCTTCATAGGCTCCTCAAAATCGCCTAAATATAGGTAGAAATACACCCCCTAGACCCCCGTTCAAGATAAATTTGTAAATTTTTTGGTAAAAAAAATGTGCCGGCCGAAGGCCGGTTTCTCTTAAAATTACAGGCTCGCTATCTCTCGCCAGGAAACAATCGACACCTAAAAGGCACGAAAGGTCTTCATATTGACAAAGACATTGGGCGAAAGGTTATAAAATCGCCAAACTAATGGAAGGAACGTCTTAAAATCTCAAAATTAATATGTTAAACACGAGGGAGAAGGAGGTCCATAAAAAGCGAGTAGTGCCCCCTTAATGTAGTAGTCGTGTGACTCGTGTTAATGGTTTATTGGAGGCTTTCTCTCTCTCTCTCTCTCTCTCTCTCTCTCTCTCTCTCTCTCTCTCTCTCTCTCTCTCTCTCTCTCTGATAATTCAGAAACTATCTTAGCCCATCCCCAAATTTAGGGATGGGTTCTGAGTCTCTTTTATGTCTCGCTTTTTCCTTTTCATCTTGCTTTAATCTCTTATGGTGCTTGTAACTGCTGTCGCTCATGAATAGCCCTCTCTCTCTCTCTCTCGTTCTATTACTCTCTGTCGCTCTCTCTCTCTATCTCGTTCTATTACTCTCTGTCGCTCTCTCTCTCTATCTCGTTCTATTACTCTCTGTCGCTCTCTCTCTCTCTCTCTCTTAGTCTCTTATCTTATTCTCTCTCCCATTCTCTCCTTTCTTCTTTCCCTTTCTTCTCTTCTCTCCTTTCTTCTCTCCCCTTCTCTAGTCCCCTCCCCCCCCCCCCCCCTCCTCTCTCTTCTTGGACGTGGTGTATGAGTTGCATGACAAGGGGAGGGAGGGAGGAGGAAAGGGGGAGGGATATAGTACCCCATCTTACACCCCACCACCCTCTTTTGTTGTGGTGGTGTCAGAAGTCTGAAACTAACACAATGACCTAGCCCTCCCCCTCTCACCCCATCACCACCACTACTATTACTACTATTAAAGCCGGTATCACACGAGCGATTTTTCACTCAACATTTATCCTCAACACTGGTCTGGCAGCTTATGTGGTCAACATATTTTGGTTGCCTAAATTCATCTATAATCAATCTAGTTTTCGATACCAGTGCAAAATATTCCAAAAATGTTGCCAGAAAAATGTTGAACCTCGAATGTTGACTATACTCTGTTTGTTTCCAGCTGATGATAAAGTGGCGTGTCCTCATCTCGATTATTCGGCTATTACGAACATTTTGTAGCGAAATATGTTGTTAATTATGACAAGTTGGCGATATTAGGACGTAGCAATATTGCAGTTTCTTATTTGTCCATTAAATATCAATGAATCAGATGCTAAGGGATGCAATTTACCATCAGCTGGAAATAAACTGACTATATAAAAGCTCTCCGTGTGATACCGGCTTTAAGGAGAGACTGGCGGTTTGTTTGGTTTATTAATTAATTTATTCATATATTGTTTTAGTTTCCTCCCTAGACCTCCATCAAGCTTAGAAAAACACCCCCTTGACCCCCCTTCAAGATAAATTTGTAAATTTTTCGGTAGAAAAATTTCCCGGCCGAAGGCCGGGACTACACTACTACCACTACCACTACTACCACTCTTATAACCAGCACTAGTAACATAATTACCACCACCATTACTACAACTACCAACACCACCACCACAACTACCACTACCACTATTACCACCACCACCACCACCACTACTACCACAACCACCACCACTACCTCCACCACAACCACCCATACCACTAACACTACCATTACTACAACCACCACCACTACTACCACCACCACCACCACCACCACCACCACCATTACTACAACCACCACCACCACTACTACCACAACCACGACTACCACCACCACCACCACCACCACCACCATTACTACAACCACCACCATTACTACAACCACCACCACTACTACCACCACCACCACCATTACTACAACCACCACCACTACTACCACCACCACCACCATTACTACAACCACCACCACCACCACTACTACCACAACCACGACTACCACCACCACCACCACTACTACCACAACCACGACTACCACCACCACCCATCCCACTCCATCAATAATTCAATATAATCTTTCCTTTCATTCAAACTTTCCTCTGCTCTTTCGATACTTTGGAATAAATTTGCTTGCGGCGCGTGGCACTTTCTTAATGTTCTGTTTCTTTTTGTTTGTTTATCGTTTGGTTATAGATAGATAGATAGATAGATAGATAGATAGATAGATAGATTTCCTTCCCCCTACTCTTTCTTCTCTTCTCGTTCTCTCCTTCCCACTCTTCCGTTGTCTTCTCCTCTTTCTCTCCTCCTCCCCACTCTTTCTCTGTCTGCTTCTCTTTCCCTCTTCCTGTCCACTGTGTCTCTGTCTTCTTCTCCTTCTCTCCTCCTCCCCACTCTTTCTCTGTCTGCTTCTCTTTCCCTCTTCCTGCCCACTGTGTCTCTGTCTTCTTCTCTTTCCCTCTTCCTGCCCACTGTGTCTCTGTCTTCTTCTCCTTCTCTCCTCCTCCCCACTCTTTCTCTGTCTTCTTCTCTTTCCCTCTTCCTGTCCACTGTGTCTCTGTCTTCTTCTCCTTCTCTCCTCCTCCCCACTCTTTCTCTGTCTTCTTCTCTTTCCCTCTTCCTGTCCACTGTGTCTCTGTCTTCTTCTCCTTCTCTCCTCCTCCCCACTCTTTCTCTGTCTTCTTCTCTTTCCCTCTTCCTGTCCACTGTGTCTATGTCTTCTTCTCCTTCTCTCCTAATCCCCACTCTTTCTCTGTCTTCTTCTCTTTCCCTCTTCCTGTCCACTGTGTCTCTGTCTTCTTCTCCTTCTCTCCTCCTCCCCACTCTTTCTCTGTCTTCTTCTCTTTCCCTCTTCCTGTCCACTGTGTCTATGTCTTCTTCTCCTTCTCTCCTAATCCCCACTCTTTCTCTGTCTTCTTCTCTTTCCCTCTTCCTGTCCACTGTGTCTCTGTCTTCTTCTCCTTCTCTCCTCCTCCCCACTCTTTCTATGTCTTCTTCTCTTTCCCTCTTCCTGTCCACTGTGTCTATGTCTTCTTCTCCTTCTCTCCTCCTCCCCACTCTGTATTCGTCTTCTTCTCTTACTCCTCATCGTCCTCTGTTTTACCTTTTCTGCTCTTCTGTTTATTTCCTTTACTCCCACTTCTCTTATCCCTCCCTTCCGTGCCTACCCTTCATTTATCTTCGGGTCTTATCGTTTTAGTTTGTTTATGTCTGGGTATCGTGACGGGTTGGCATTCTTCTTCTTCTTTCTCACTGCAACTACCTTCTTTAATTACTCTTCTCTCTCTCTCTCTCTCTCTCTCTCTCTCTCTCTCTCTCTCTCTCTCTCTCTCTCTCTCTCTCTCTCTCTCTCTCTCTCATGTCTCTAAAGTATTTTTTTTTTTTTTTTTTTTTTTTTTTTTTCTATATTCCAACTTACTTCCTCTCGGGCATAGGCTGAGAGCCTTAACATTCACCGCTTTACAATGAACAGTGAAGCCCGTGAGGTCTTGTTCCAGTCTAGGGAGTGAGACATGTGAAGCACGTAGAGTACAACGAGCACCTGCCATCTTGCCTTCACATGAGGCACGGTGCTCACTCATGGCCCGAAACGACCCCATCTCTGAAGCCATCTCGTTCCCGTGCTTCACTGTCTCACCCTCTACACTCGGACTCTCACACTTACACACACACAACGCCACCTGTTGAGCAGATAACTCACCAGGCATTGCACCCCTATAGCATATTTTGAATATGGGAATATTCATACAGTGCTATTTAATCAGGGAACAATGAGGGTATTTTATTGACGTTTCGGTGGGCTTTGTGGTAATGCACTGATACTAGGTACAGCACAAATTCCATCCCAATAATATCTTCCCATTGATACATCGGGATTTGAACCCGAGACCTTTGGATTACCAGGCCAGTGGCAAGACCACTCCACCACACCTCCTGTTATATACTATAACAACTGCCTCTCGTGCCTCACTCAGTAAAGGCAGGATAATCTATATTTAAACAAATTCACCACAACACCAAACACCCCCAATCAAATTAATGAAAGCATATATGTGATCCACCGGGATTCGAACCTGGGTTATCACACACAGGTTTGTAAACACTCTAACCATTACACCACCAGGACGGTTAAAGGTTTATGCACACGCCTACGACTTATTATCCATTCTCGAATAAGAGAGATCACAAGACATGTAACATAATTTTATAAGAGTGTATTGAAGGGGACAGTGAGGTGATGGTTGAGGTGAGAGAAGGAGGAGCCCCAAAGAAGATTAATGGTGGTAGTAGTGGTGGTAGTGGTGGAGGTGGTAGTGGTGGTGGTGGTGGTGGAGGTGGTGTAGAGGTAAACTAACAGACACACACCTCGGCAGGACAGTAGCCACATTTGGATATGTACCGGGTATCTCTTATAGCGGAAAATAAATTCAAATATACATGTTTATGATTCAGTACAAGCATACCCACTGTCCTAGATTGATTGATCGATTCATAGATATACCGGTGTGTGTGTGTGTGTGTGTATATATATATATATATATATATATATATATATATATATATATATATATATGCAGAGAGAGAGAGAGAGTTATAGACGTAAGAATACTATATTATATCATATATCAAAGGAACCCTCGTATGGTGACAGGTGCCGTAAGGTGATTTTTATCCGATACTGTTGTAATGTGCTGAGAGAGAGCTACATAGAGCTACATAGAGCTACATAGATACACAGACCACACAGACCTCAAGGTCCTTACTAGGCAGTCTGGCCTTACAAACTATATATGCATATATACACATACACACATACACATACAAACATATACATATACATATATATATACATACATATACATATACACATACATACACATATACATATGCATATACATACATATACACATACATACATACACATATATACACCGGTACACACATATACACACATACATACATATATATACAGTATATATATACATACTGTACAGTGCACACACATACATATACATACATTTTTTTTTTTTTTTTTTTTTTTTTTTTCATATCACCCCAGCCCTCTGCAGATAGAGGTCAAGCCTTCCCTTGAAGCGTTTATTGTGTCGCTCTCCACCACTCTCGCTGGTAGTTTATTCCACTCTGTCGACACACTGTAGGTGAAGAAACTCTTTGTGACATCTAGGTTTGCCTTTTTGGTTTTTAATTTCATTCCATTTCCGCGAGTTTGATTAGTATTGTTTAATGTGAATAGTGCATTTACATCGACTTTGTCGAAACCTTTTAGTATCTTAAAGCACTCAATAAGCTGACCCCTCAACCTCCTCTTTTTAATGAGAACAGGTTCAATCGTTTAAGTCTTTCTTCATATGGTTTATTTCTTAATGAGGGTATCATCTTCGTCGCTCTACGCTGTACTGACTCGAGTCTTACAATGTCCTTGATCAGATAAGGTGACCAGAACTGCACACCATATTCAAGGTGGGGCCTCACCATACTTTTGAACAGTGGCACTATTACGTTTTCATGTTTATATGTAAATTTTCGTTTAATAAAGCCCAATGCTATGTTTGCCTTAATTGCAGCTGCTATACATTGGTCGGAAGTTTTTAGGTTTTCAGATATTAGTACCCCTAGGTCTTTTACTACCGTTGCGGTTTTTATTTGTTTGCCATTCATTTCGTATTTGTATTTCATATTTCTGCTACCAACCTGCAGCACCTGACATTTATCGAGAGAGAGAGAGAGAGAGAGAGAGAGAGAGAGATTACAAAGAGGGAGGTGTTTGATATCCAGGAGCCAAGGTGAGAGATACTGAACACAAAATTATTTCAAAGGTGTGTGACAGGAGGGAGGCACAATAATTCACTTTCTCGTTCATCCATTCACTGACTCACTGATTCATTCATTCTTTCATTCACTCAATCACTTATTTATTCACGTTTTAACATAATAATAATCTTTTTCTTTCATCCATTCACTGATTCACTCATTAATTCATTGATTCATACATTGATTCATTCACGTTTTAACACACTAATTCACTTCCCATTGATTCATTCAGCGACTCACCGACTCACTAAGTCATTCATTCAATAATTCACTGTCCATTGATTCATTCAGCGACTCAGTAATTCATCCCACCCAGCCAATGAGAACTCCCCAGTCTTCCCTTTCAAAGTTAGGTTAAAAGTTACAAGTGATAGATATGAGGAGAGAGAGAGAGAGAGAGAGAGAGAGAGAGAGAGAGAGAGAGAGAGAGAGAGAGAGAGAAAGAGAGCGTGACAGAGACAGATAAAGAATGAAAAAAGAGAGAGAGAGAGAGAGAGAGAGAGAGAGAGAGAGAGGGGGGGGGGGAGTAGAGGAGGGGGTGTTAAGAGGTGAGAGGGGAAGGGGGAGCGAGAACTGATCCAAAAGGAATTGAGCGGAGGCTAAATTAACAGGATTCAGAACCGGATGAAATTAATTTCCTCCCTTTCCCCATCGTCTAATAATAGCCAGAAATAGAAACAGCATTGCGTCATCGTAGCGTGAAAGGGTTAATAAAGTGTGTTGGTGTAGAAGGTGGGTCTGCCTGATACGGCCTTTGTGCTCTAGCTTATAGGCTTAACTTGGGTAACTTCTGATAGCTCTCCCTCTCTCAATGTAGGGAATCAAGGTGTGTGTGTGTGTGTGTGTGGTTGTATGGCATGTTGGTGCGTGTGTGTGTCTGTGTGACGTGTGTGTGTGTGTGTGGTTGTATGGCATGTTGGTGTGTGTGACGTGTGTGTGTGTGTGTGTGTGTGTGGTTGTATGGCATGTTGGTGCGTGTGTGTGACGTGTGTGTGTGTGTGTGTGGTTGTATGGCATGTTGGTGCGTGTGTGTGTGTGTGTGACGTGTGTGTGTGTGTGTGTGTGTGTGTGTGTGTGGTTGTATGGCATGTTGGTGCGTGTGTGTGTGTGTGTGACGTGTGTGTGTGTGTGTGTGTGTGTGTGTGGTTGTATGGCATGTTGGTGCGTGTGTGTGTGTGTGTGACGTGTGTGTGTGTGTGTGTGTGGTTGTATGGCATGTTGGTGCGTGTGTGTGTGTGTGTGTGTGGCATGTTGGTGCGTGTGTGTGACGTGTGTGTGTGGGTGTGTGTGTGTGTGTGGTTGTATGGCATGTTGGTGTGTGTGTGACGTGTGTGTGTGTGTGTGTGTGTAAACAAGATAACGAGTCATCCCATTACTCATATATACAGAATAATTGTAAGACGTAAACCTCCCCTGTCCGAAGTTAGGTCAATATTTCTCCATGATAATAAAAGTCGTAACCCAAATAACAGAAACAATACCCGCAACTTAAGTGACGATAAATGGTAAAGTTCACATCAAAATGGCACATTATTTTGAAGATTTTGTAGTGGAATAGGGTGTTAATTATATAGTCTGTCAGTTGTCAGCCCCCACTCCCACAAGGGGTAGGGAGGATCAGCAAGAGACACGAGAAAGGAAACAGAGGTGACAGGGGAAGAACACGCAACAGTTCGCCTACAAGCAGCAAGCATACAAGCATTCAGAAGCACCAATCACTCATTATATATACTTGGTCCTAATAGGATGCAGAGAAATAGATGTTTCATATACTGTATGTTCATTAAGTATCCAGAAATTAGCTGTTAAGGGAGTCCACCTCGCATTTTTTTATCTTTCTCTCTCTCTCTCTCTTTTTGGCTTGTATCCATTCGGCCACATTCAGCCTACTGCTTTAAGACGTTTACCCCCATCCAGGTGTCAATATTTTCTTGGCAAGCGCTAGCAAGCATATATATATATATATTTGTTTTGACAGCAAGCTAAATTTGTAAATTTTTCGATAGAAAAATTTCTCCGGCGAAGCCGGATTTCTCCATACAATGCTGGCTCGCTATCGCTCGCCAGAAAGAAATCGACACCTGGATGGGGATAAACGTCTTAAAACAGTTGGCTGAATGGGGGCGAATGGATACAAGCCAGGGAAAGAGAGAAAAGGAGAAAAAAAAATGGTGACCCCCCTTAAGGGTTTCAATTTATCGACAGCTGGAAATAAACCGAGTATAGTAGTATATAGTCGGTGTTGACCCCCCCCCCCCCCCCCCCCCCCCTTGCCAGTAGGTCTCCATTGAAGGGTTCCGTGATTGAGAAGCAGCTATGGGGTCCTGTGGCTGCTTACTTGATCCATTTTTTTATATAGTTTTGTTATATAATATTATAGTTTTGTGTTGCCCCAAGATTGAGTGGAGTGTGAGAGGGAATGGGCGTGATTTGAATTGAAGGAATAGGCGTGATGTGACAACGAGAAGGAAGAGGAGAGGTAGTGAGAGAAAGAGTGTGTGTGTGTGTGTGTAATAATAATAATAATAATAATAATAATCGGTTTAATTCAAGCCGGCAGCCAATGGGGCTGAAAATACACAGATTTAACCTAGATCTTATCCTAATGGATCAACAGACTGATCCTGGCAGCTAACGAGAGCGCCTACATACTCCCAAGGGAGTAGGACGTGGGCAGGAGACTTTGTGGGTCCCCCGAGACGATCCGCCCAGATCTTGCCTTCACGGCCAGGGAAAGTTTTTTTTTGTTGAGAGAGAACTTCCCCTGCCGGCGCGTGGGATCGAACCGCCGACACCAGAGCTAGCGCTCCCAATACAGAGTACTAAGCGCGCTCGGCCACCGTGACCGTGACCGTGTGTGTGTGTGTGTGTGTGTGTGCCAGAGTGACAGACTAAAGGAAAGGGTAACTTAGCAAGATGAAAGCGGAGATGCAAACTTCATAGAAAAGTGAGAAAGTGCATGAGTGAACGTGTGTGTGTATGTATATATTAGTGAGTGAATATATATATATATATATATATATATATATATATATATATATATATATATATATATATATATATATATATATATTGTGACGCACCCAGTGCGTGGCAACGCAACCTGATTGTACTCCTTGGTACTCCACTGTACCGCCCGTACCACTGTACCGTGCTGGCTACCGTCAGCAGCTATGTATATTGAGTGTGACAACTTATAACTATGTTCTTTGTATCTCTGCAAAGGTCTCGTCATGTGCTAACCAGTGGTGGGTTTTGTTTTAAGCCATGTCGAGACCTTCCATTTAATATGTAGTATCAATAGAGAAGTTGATAGATAAGACAATGGGAGTTCAGAGAGAGAGAGTGAGTTAGACTTCAGAGCGAGAGGGTAGCAACGCGCCACGCTGCCGGGGGGGGTGGTTGCCAGACGTATGGACTGGTTGGCAGCCTTGCGCTTATAGCTGGGCGCGACAGGGTTGGTAGTCCATTGCCGCCTGCCTATGCTGCCTGGGCTGCCCATGTTGTCGTACTGCACATTGCCTGGAGGCTCGCTGTGTGTTCCATGATCAGGTTGCCTAGAACCTTTGAGATTCTAACATCCCTTGCCCTCTCTCCCAATTTCTCACGGTTGCACTCTTTCTCTCTGACGACATTACTCTCATTTCATTCTTCTCTCTATTTAAATGCATAACCTTCCCTTGAGGTCCTAAAGGAGTTTCAGCACTCACCTCTCGTATTACTCTTAGGACAAGCATATATTTACATGTATTAGATTTAAGGGGTTAATGTGAACAGCGATCTTCTTGATGAGGATAGTTGGTGAACGTTCTACATGTTCACGAGTTATATGCCCAGCTCATCATCCAATTTGTGACTAGACTAGTGCCATGTGTAAGAGCCCGACCATGCCCAGGAGTTGTCTGTAGAGGGGCGAGGACTTAGCCTTGATTTGCCTACCGAGCCAGGAGCGAGTGCAGTACCAGAGACTACAGCTCGCTCGTAGTGCCGGTATAGTAGAGTAACGTAATTTATCTGTCCTTGTGTTCTCTGCAGTCTTTTCCTGGTTCTCGCTTTCGGTGCTGGGACTCGTTGTTCCTGTGACTTGGCCTGCTAGCTAGAAACATGGGGATGATGAGTGGGTGATATCTTTATTTTACTATGCATTGCAGCTCTCTTTAAGTATATGTATGTAACACTTTTACAATACACATTACTCACACACAAGACAACACTATTAATACTTTCATGTATCAATTAACTGCACTGTCGTTTTGCTGCTGTGTCCGGAGTTCTGTTGCGTAGGGCGCATACGGACTCAGAGGGGAGACAGAGTGAGAGAAGCGAAGTAGCCTATGCGGTAGTAGGCTACCGGCGCAGTACTGTTGCCTGCAACCTTTTAGTTATTCCAAGTATAGATTCATTATTACAATAAGTGACTACTATTTATGTTCCTTCCATGTGTATTATTAGGTATCTACTGGATCATGAACATCTTGTATGCTACATGCTAGTGCATGTTAGTAGGGGACAGTTATTCTAGTGCATGCGCTTTCAAGTAGCGTGTACATTTGTCATTTAGCATTTCACTGTCATACCTTTAGCCTGCTTCTATTCTACATCATTAGAGGCTTAATATTAACGTAGTTTCTTGAGTATTGCATTTCTTAGTAATAACGTAACCTATAAATGTCTGAGGGAGTTTAGCCTCATGCCTACCCCTGTTGTACACTTTCGCCGAGTTAAGGTACCTCGTTACCATAGACGATAACTCTGTAGGGCGTTGGTGCTTTTGTTGTCTGGAGCATATAGTATTTGGGACTGGAATCGAGCGTGTCGTTGTCACATAAGCCATTTCTGTCCTACGATCAAGAATCCCGAATATGTATTGCCGATCCAGCCGTAACAAAATGGCGACCTTGCACAAGAATCAGTAGTATCCTATCACATGTTTTTTGGAGAACTATTCTATGCTACCTAGTAGAGCTGGCTAGAATTTCTTGCATATTGGAGGAATTTTTTATTGTGTCATTATTGTATTGGTGGACTTGCAGATTGTTTCGTTAGGGGTGTCTAGAGTAGAGTCATTCAAGCATCTTTAACATTTTGTGAGTCGAGACTGCAATTAGTAATAAGCACTTTTTTTTTTTTATGAACAGCAATTGTATAACCAGCACTATGTCTAATGACTCATCATTTACGGGGGAGGATAACACGGTACAGCCTAGTAACCAGCAAGTACAACAGATGTTTGGGGAGGGGAGTGTTATAAGTGGAGAGAGGGGATGCCCGGGCATTTTTGCAGACACCTTTGACCGAACAGCGCCTGCAGGCTATTGATTGTTACGGTCTTCGCTGTTTAGCCACGGTTTTGGGGCGGGACTGTCCTGACAGTTGGCCCAAGAAGAATTTGGTGGCATGTTTGTTGGGTGATGGCGATGGGGCGGTGGGTGGAGTGGGGTCTTGGGGGGTTCCCTCCAAGCCTCCATTCCACTCTACCCCTGAGCTGGGCCCTCAGCCAGCGAGTCTTAGCACGATGCAGCAGGAGGGTTCTCAAGGGCAAGCTGGCTTACCCGTAAACACGTCTCGGTGTGGATCCCCCATTTTGTGCTCTCCCCCCCCAGGCCTGTCTCCTGAGATGTTATTTCAGCTAGAACTAGCTAAGTTTAAGCTGCAGGAGACTCAGATACAACAGGCTAGTATAGAACGCATAGAGGTTGCTAGAATCCAAGCCAATCAGGATGCAACCAGGTACCAGGCTGAAATGGATGTCGAGAAGTCTAGAGTAGAGACCACGGGGCGTCATCTCGGTGGTGGGCACTGGGTTACAGACTCACTTTCGCATTTAATTAAGTTAGTACCCGCATTTGATGAGACAGCAGTGACTGAGTTTTTTGCTCGTTTCGAAAAGAAGTGTCGTGAGTATGACTGGCCGGAGGTTAAATGGGCAGCATTAGTTTCATCACGTCTAGTGGGTAAGGGGTTGAAAGCCTACGATGCACTGTCACTGGACGAGAGTGTAGTGTATGGACTGGTGAAGGAGGCTGTGCTCCGGGCCTACGAACTGCAACCCGAAACTTATAGATTGAAGTTCCGTGGCGTGAATAAGAAGAGCGATGTCAGTTTTATGGAGCACGCACGGGACTTAACAGATGCATGTAATAACTGGTTTCGGTCCGAGCACGCAGAGTCGGCTGAGGAAATTAAGCAACTTTTCTATCTGGAACAGTTTTACAAATGCACTGGAACCGATCTAACGCTGAACATTAAGGAAAAATGTCCCAAGACAGTAGAGGAGGCTGCCAAGATGGCAGACTTCAGATTATCATTGATTCGTGGTTGCGGTGCCGCTCAGAGGGCTGAGTCAGGGCAGAAGGGGCGCTATACCCCACCCACCAGAGTTTTCGATAATAACAAATCCTATGACACACATAACCACACTAAATGCATTGCACCTAATAACACCTACAAACACAAGCCTCTCCCGTTTACTAAAGGTCAGGCCCCTTCTTCGCCCGCACAAGGGAAGAAGCCCATTGGGGATGTGAAATGTTACAAATGTCAGAAGCTAGGCCATTATTCACGTGAGTGCCCTAGTAACACTCCCGCTAAGCCGGTGTCATTGGTTCACAGTATCGGTGTGTCTCTGAAGGCTGCAGCAACTGCCCGGGGTAGGTTGTCAGCAGCTGAGGCACACGCGGTAAAGAAGCGTACGGAAGGCTCGACACCTGTCCGGGACACTTTCTGTAGCCATCGGGGGCACGGGTTTGTGAGCTGGGGGAGTGAACTACGGAGGGTTGACTTGCTGAGGGATACGGGGGCTTCGCAAACTTTGTTGAGGAACTTCACAGGGAAACCGATAAATGCGGCCAGAGTTGTTGTGGTGCAGGGTATAAATGCTACGAGGTCATACCCACTTGTGAGGTTGGAGTTGAGAGTGGGAGAGGTGTGCAGGGAGCTGGATGTAGGGATCGTTGAGTGTTTGCCAGTTGAGGGCGTCGACCTTCTTCTCGGCAACGACTTTGCGGTGCCCACTTCCGGGACTCCACCCTTAGTCGTTGCCGAGAGGGCGGCCGACGTGGATGGTGAGAATCGGGAATGGGTTGGGAGGTGCCAACAGGATGAGATGGCCTGTGTGGTAACCCGATCTCGCTCTGCGGCTCCTGCACAGCCTAGCACTCAACCTCGGGGACAGTGGAGGAAGGATCAGGAGAAGGTTGCTAAGGGCAGGAAAAGGGACATTGATTCTGCTGCACTTCTCAGTGATTCGGTACTTGGACCTATAATAAACACGGGAGTTGACTCTGGCCCAGATATGGTGTGTAACAAGGCAGAGTTGGGTAAGACTTCGCGTGAGGCAAGAGCTGTAGCGAGAGCCACTAAGGCAGTAGAGCCTACTAGCCGGGGTAATGTCTTATTACAAAACCATCTTGATGCATTGACGCCCAGGGACATTAGTGAGCAGCAGCTGCAAGACGCTAGCCTAGCTCGTTATAGCAATGGTGCCATAGAGTTGGAGGAAGATGGGGATGCGAAGCCGGGAGATTTCTTTAGGCTCAACAGGATATTGTACCGCAGATTTCTAGACCCCAAATCGAAGTGGGAGGGCGGTGCGAGGGTAGTAGACCAGGTGGTTGTTCCAAATAAGTATAGAGAGTCCTTATTGTGTCTGGCGCATGATGTGCCGGTGGCGGGTCATTTGGGGGTAACAAAAACATTGGCGGCATTGGGCAGGTTTTTCTGGTGGCCTGGGGTCAAGGCTGATGTCTGTGCATGGGTGGCTGGGTGTGCGACCTGCCAGACAACGGGGAAGCCTAACCAGACAATCCCGAAGGCACCTTTGTTTCCCATACCTGTCACCGGGCCTCCGTTCAGCAAAGTTGTAGTAGATTTGGTTGGCCCTTTCCCGCCTACTAGTAGTGGCAATAAATTCCTGTTAACAATCATGGATGTGGCTACGAGATACCCGGACGCATACCCCATGAGAAACGGCTCGGCAAAGGCAGTTGTTAAAAACTTATTATTGTTCTGTTCCCGTTATGGATTTCCACGTGAGGTGCAGTCAGACCAGGGGAGCAATTTTACATCCAAGTTGTTCAAGCAAACCCTTCAGTTGCACGGTATATGTTCTGTAGTGTCGTCAGCCTACCATCCCGAGAGTCAGGGAGTCTTGGAGCGGTGGCACTCGACCCTGAAGAGTATGCTACGCTGTTACTGTGCAGAACATGACACTGATTGGGATTTGGGTCTGCCGTATGTTCTGTTCGCTGCACGTGAAGTCCCAGGAGAGAGCCTGGGGTTCAGTCCAAATCAACTAGTCTTTGGCCATAATGTGAGAGGACCTTTAAGTATGGTGAAAGAGATCTGGGAGGGCGAAGAGAAGCCGGGGTCTGTACTTAAATATATCCTTGAGAGCCGGGAGAGACTTATAGGTTGCATGGCAGCGGCAGGTAATAACTTGGTTAATGCACAGGCGGTCATGAAGCACCAGTATGACGCCAAGGTGAAGCTTCGGGAGTTTTCGGTGGGTCAGGAGGTAATGTTGCTTTTACCTTTGCCTGGACACCCCCTTTCTGCCAAGTTTATTGGGCCGTATGTGGTGGCTAAGAAACTGTCCGACCTTGATTATCTCGTTGCAACACCTGACCGTAGGAAAAAACATCAGTTATGTCATGTTAACCTCATGAAAGAGTATGTGAGACGCCCCTCAGAGCCTCTCACTGTCCCTGTGCTGGCCTGCAGCGGCCAGGGTGGAGAAGGAGGTGGGGACAGTCATGCTGCTGAGGAGGATAGCTGGGACTGTGTCATTTCCGCGGAACAGTGGGCGGGGAATACTGAACAAGAGGCTAGGCAAGCTGTAAGTCACCTGCCTGAGCACCAGGGTGCTGCTGTCCTAGGCCTGTTCAGGTCATACCCCTCTGTTTTCGCCGAACACCCAGGAGTGCGTTCAGTCTACCCTATCAGGCAATCCTGTTTCTGTTTGAGCAATCCTGTTTATGATCGCGCAGACTGAACGACATTGATAGCCAAACATTGATTCTCGTCGCTGATTGGTCAGTGGCTATGAGCACGAAATTCAAATCTTGTTGGCGATGTCTGCAAAGGTTTTAGGCCTGTTACAGTGCTTCTTCGGTCTATTAATTTCAATCAAAGTCAAATGGTTTTGTCAAATCAATACATTTTAATATGGGATATTATTATCCATCAATATAGACTATTGGCTAAGGTAGTCACACTGTCAGCTACAGTCAGCAGCCTTGTTCAAGCTCAAGACAGACAGTAGGCTAGGCTACCATCAGGCTATTATATCTTATAATCTTATTAAGAAATGTTGACAAAGTTATTACGGTCCTTATCTGGCAAAGGTAGCTCTTTCTTCCCCGTGTAATTTTCAAACAATTCTCCGTTAGTCTATTGAGGAAATAAAAAGTAGATGTTCTTTTCCTGGCGATGTAGGACTATGAATATGCTAAACTATAGGCCTATAGTTTATATATATTAGCTATGTAGCCAGGCTGAATTAAATAGTAGCCTATATAGGCTATATTATCTCTTCCTGGCAATGTATGTATAGGTATACTTTCTTTTCCTGACGATCTATGTGTATATAGGCTATTTGCAAGCCTATATTTATGGAAGGTTCATAAATATTATTTTTTAACCATTAGATTACCTTGCATATTTAACTATAGCGTGGATAGGCTACCTTACTAAACATAGCTTAACTGACCTATCATACTTCGATGCAATTATGCCTCAGAAATTGTTTTTAAGAAATGTAAATAGAGTAATCGATCAATAATAGACAAGCGCCGAGAAACCTGTACAGCAAGCTAGGCTATAACCCGTTAAAATATAGGCTATCATTCAATTGGCATAGTAACAACTGTAACATTACCGATATATAACTATAACAATGAAATACAAACCGCATAAAAAACATAATAATCAATCAATAATATAGACAAACGCTCAAAAACCTGTACAGCAAGTTATAACCCATTACAATACATCATTGGCATAGTAACATTACCAATATATAACGATACAAATTAAATAATAACTGCAAAAACAAAAACAAACATTAGCTCATCGAGCCTCGAACCCTTGCGAGTAGGCTTATGGATTTAAAAGCGAAGTCGTTACCAACTAGGCTACGCTTACCGCACTGAAGGCCTGACGAAGTAGCTGTGAGACTTGCGCTCCAAGCTGCTTGTTTTATGTTATATATAGCAAAATGGTCATGATAACTATGATTTTTATAGGTGTGCCACCTTATAATTGAGATAGCGACACATAAATAACATGGAGGTAGGCTAATTAAGCTTAATTATGATAATATAATGTAGAGGAGAGATTTAGGCCTACTGTTATGATAGCTTCGCTAGTCACCTCCAGGGAGTGTTAGCGTGATCGCCGTCTGATTGCAAACAATCACAAACGTGATTCGTCGAATCAGAGGCGATCACGTTCAGTAGAGCTATCCCGTTTGCGTGTTTGGGTAGACTGAACGCGCTCCAGGTCTCACTACTCAGGTAACGCACGACGTGGACGTCGGTGATAATGTGCCCTTCAAGTCAGTGCCCTACCGTGTGCCCCCGGTAAAGTTGCCAGCTTTACGGGAGGAGTTAAAGTACATGGTTGAGAGAGGGATGATCACTGAAGGTTATGTGAAGTGGACATCACCCGTCACGTTGCAGCCAAAACCTGACGGCAAGGTGCGGTTCTATAGATTTTCGTAGGCTAAATGGCTTGACCACTACCAACCCTTACCCTTTGCCTCGAGTTGACGACAGCGTGGACAAGATAGGGAATGCAAAGTACCTTACTAAAATTGATCTTGTAAAAGGCTACTGGCAAGTACCCCTGTCGGACCGAGCTAAGCAAGTTTGTGGTTTTGTGGTAGATGGCAAGACCTACCAATGTAACGTAATGCCTTATGGGCTTAAGAACGCACCTGCCACGTTTCAGAACCTGATGAACGATATTTGTGACGAAATCCCTAACTGCACGGTCTACCTTGATGACGTGATAGTGTATGATGACGATTTTGAAAATCACCTAAGGCACTTAGAGACCCTGTTTGGGAAGTTGCACGATGCTGGGCTGGTGGTGAACCTGAGGAAGTGCGAGTTTGTAAAGGCTACTGTGCAGTATCTTGGCTTCGTGGTCGGGTTAGGCCGGGTGTGCCCCCCCCTGAGCAAGATACAGGCTATCAATATGTTTCCCAGGCCCACCACTAAGCGCCAGGTCATGCGGTTCCTAGGTATGATAGGCTATTATAGGCGCTTCATCCGGGGATACTCTACTGTCTTAGCACCGTTAACTGATCTACTGTCGAAGTCAGTGAAGTTCTGTTGGGCTGCGGAGTGTCAGAGGGCTTTCGACCTAGTCAAGCACCTGCTGTGTACACATCCGATTTTGAGAGCCCCAGACTTCTCCAGGAGTTTTCAGCTGGCGACTGATGCCAGCGGTGTGGGTGCCGGGGCAGTGTTACTGCAGACTGATTCCGAGGGCTTGGAACACCCAGTGAGCTTCTTTTCTCGCAAGTTTAATTCGGCACAAAGGAATTACTCGACTATAGAGAAGGAGCTTCTTGCTATCGTTTTGTCGCTCAAACATTTCGAAGTTTATGTCCAGCCTACGGCCCGGTAGTGACGATTTATACGGACCATCATCCCTTGAAATTCCTAAATCAGTTTCACAATCGGAATATGCGGTTGACCAGGTGGTCCCTAATGCTCCAAGAGTATAATCTCAACATTCAGCATATTGCCGGGAGTGAGAACGTGATAGCAGATTGTCTATCAAGGGTTGATGATCCAGGATAGTCGTGCACAGTGTGTGGGTTGAGCAGGAGTAAAATTAGGCTATCATAACGCCGTCCAAAAAGATTATAAAACAATAAAATAAACGAGAATTTTTTTTTTTTTTAGTTTTGTAAGTCTTTATTGTTGTAGCATGATGCATGCGATATTGTGTTTTATGTATAATTCACACTTCAGTTGTTGTGCACCTTTTGCAATTAGTGGCAGCTAAGGGTAGCAGGTCGGTTGGTTGCCTGTCAGATTTTGATAATGCTTCTAAGGTCGATTATCTAAAATCTTGGGGGGCTGTGACGCACCCAGTGCGTGGCAACGCAACCTGATTGTACTCCTTGGTACTCCACTGTACCGCCCGTACCACTGTACCGTGCTGGCTACCGTCAGCAGCTATGTATATTGAGTGTGACAACTTATAACTATGTTCTTTGTATCTCTGCAAAGGTCTCGTCATGTGCTAACCAGTGGTGGGTTTTGTTTTAAGCCATGTCGAGACCTTCCATTTAATATGTAGTATCAATAGAGAAGTTGATAGATAAGACAATGGGAGTTCAGAGAGAGAGAGTGAGTTAGACTTCAGAGCGAGAGGGTAGCAACGCGCCACGCTGCCGGGGGGGTGGTTGCCAGACGTATGGACTGGTTGGCAGCCTTGCGCTTATAGCTGGGCGCGACAGGGTTGGTAGTCCATTGCCGCCTGCCTATGCTGCCTGGGCTGCCCATGTTGTCGTACTGCACATTGCCTGGAGGCTCGCTGTGTGTTCCATGATCAGGTTGCCTAGAACCTTTGAGATTCTAACATCCCTTGCCCTCTCTCCCAATTTCTCACGGTTGCACTCTTTCTCTCTGACGACATTACTCTCATTTCATTCTTCTCTCTATTTAAATGCATAACCTTCCCTTGAGGTCCTAAAGGAGTTTCAGCACTCACCTCTCGTATTACTCTTAGGACAAGCATATATTTACATGTATTAGATTTAAGGGGTTAATGTGAACAGCGATCTTCTTGATGAGGATAGTTGGTGAACGTTCTACATGTTCACGAGTTATATGCCCAGCTCATCATCCAATTTGTGACTAGACTAGTGCCATGTGTAAGAGCCCGACCATGCCCAGGAGTTGTCTGTAGAGGGGCGAGGACTTAG